>JAWPHD010013201.1:0-70150 GCA_037043455.1 Cyrtodaria siliqua
AACGTACAACATCAATTGTTGTTGCATCAGTTAATCTTTTTAACGTCACTTGCTGCTTCTCATAAGTTAAAAATAAGAAATTATTATGAAATTAACTCAAAACGTTGGGGCGATTTCAAACGTCCTGTTTTCCCCAGTCCCTGGTTCTGGATCCGTGTAGCATAGCATCACGAAGAAATCAGAAGCGGTCAGATTGACCGAGGCTAATTACATTCGAGTAATGCTGCGAGCGAAACAGTGTACGAGATGTTGCGAATGGGATAATAAACACTACAGCTTAATGGTGTCGGACCAGTCAGGAAGTACTTCCGGGTCGTAGGGTGCTAAAATAGTTTCTTGAAAAAATCCAAAGTTTCTAGTTTGCCTGTGTTATCCCCAAGATTAGTTTTTATTTCATTGTTAAATCTAATCTGAAGTTAAAGTAGTATGTCTTTTGTCATGAATAGTAAGTATTTTACTGTGTTTGTCAGGATTAGTTCTTTGGAGAGTATGAGCACAGAGGTCAGGTAGAGATGTAGTTTTGACAGATGTTTATTTCAAAATATGCATAGTGTTAATGAATGACGCGAAATGTTGAAAAACTGAATCGGTGTTTTATTCCAGTTTGCTAGCCAAATGTGTATAATACACAGAATAAAAGTGTATTTAAGTGAACGAATGTTGTGGAACTTGTGACTGATCTCCAAATATAGCCTATTTTGTATTGTGTTCATGGGCTGATTTTCACCGGTCTGACACCTAATGATAAAGTGTAGTTACCTCCCTTAGTCACATATAACTATGAACCAGTTAAAATCGTGTATTTGCCTTCCTTAATATACATTTCTCCATTTCCAAATTGACCTGCTTATGTTTGTTATCTGTTTTTCAATCAGAGACAATTGATGATAGATGGAACCTTTAGTTAATTAAATTTGAATATTGATCGTATCAAACTATAAACGCATACAAGCAATGACACGGTATGGTCTTTTTTTGTTGATTGTTTACTGTAATAATATTTTATTGCAGATATGTTACAACAAATCATGGATATCAATATAAAATTAATGACATCTCTTCGCTAATTCTCATATATTTGACGTCTGGGTGGGGTTTTTCTTCATAAGGTAATATAAAGGTGCATCCCGTCGCAGGACGGCTCATATCAAAAGTCGTTTCGCCGATCGCAGTTCATGTGTTAGTAAGTTACTTCTACGTGTATTTTATGCATTTATCTTCGCTGATCTTCAATATTTGTTTTAATTACTGTATTCTGGATCGACTATTTTTAATTCGGGTTTCCACAAATATTTGAAAAATTCAGGCTAAGCTATTTACTTAACAGTATTAACAATGTTGGAAAATATTCCCAAAATGAACCAAATTATATCTACGAGAGGTGTTCAGCTGATTTATGAACAACATGAAAATGTCGATGTCCCTGTGCAAGCACGATACAATGAACATGTATGAATTGTCTGTTATAGTACAATGTGTACTTATATAGGTGTATGGTAAAATCTACTCACCAATGGCGATTCCCTGGTCCAGCTCCGAAAGGGATGGCGTCACTAGAGGTAAATACTTACCGATGATTGTTGATTGTCCTCCTACAGTTAGTCCAATATGTCTGGATACTATGGCGGTCAGTGTACAATCTGTTATCTAGCGTTTCTGGGAATTGTGACGTCTCACCACACTCGCCCCTGTCTTATAAGGACAGGGCACCTCTCCACAGCATTCAGGACGCCCTTGTGAAGGTAAAGTTGAGGATCACTGCTCAAGTAGATCCTCCAGTACATTCAGTAGTATGCAGGCATCTTTGAAGTAATTGCATATTTTTCTGTTTTAAATAGTACTAGGTCCTAGAAGTTGGGAATCATGTTATTTGACATATCCAAGAAGACTGTCATTAGAACCTCTGTCCAAGTAGGTCTGTGTTTATTAATTCGCTATATCCAAGCAGAATGTTATTCAAACCACTACCATAGTAGGTCCTACGTGTTGCATTAACTTAATTTGATATATCCAAGGATAATGTCATTAGAACCACTATTTAAGTAGGTTCCACTTGCTGTATAAGCATAGTTATTAATTTATCCATTCTCGACTTAGAGCCACTAATAGAGTAGGTTCTAAAAGTTAAGATTAATTATTTAATAAAGGCGGTTATTCCAGCCCTCCTACCATATTGCCTCTCATGCATGGACCACTGAATGAGAAGGTCCTGGATAAGGCGGTTACTTTCCAGCCTTCAGTCCGTACAGTCCTCTACCATTGTCTTCGGTTGTTTTCAAGATAATGGCAATCGGCATCATCTTGACCTCTGCAACACACAACGCCACATCTCCTATAAACGCTGGTGTGTTGGATTTCAGCAACTTGTCTGTGGGAAGATAAGGTGAGTCCGTCTCTATAAGAAGCCTGTCCAGTGGAACCTGACGAAGCGCTTGTCTTTGCTGTTGGTTGAAGCTCTTCACCAAGCCCGTAAACCCAAACATACAGTTAGGGAAAGCTTTCCTCCAAACCGTTAGTTGATCCACTCCTCCGACAAAACAGTGGAGATGAATCCTCTGGAACATCGTGCACCCATGCCGAACAATTTCCAGACATCTGGCGTGCGCCTGTATGGCCAATGGATCTCCTCTTCTGCCTCTTATGAGAAGAACCAAAACATGGCCCAATCCACATAGTCCCAGAATTTGTTCTAGAGCCTGCTCCTGTTCTGCCCAGGTTGATTCAGGAACTGTGTGATCCAGTCCGACTTCCCCTATTGCCGCCACTCTTGGGTTTGACAATAGTCGTTGAAGATCCATCCAGACCTGTTCACCCAAGAGCTGTTCGGGTGAACTCCAACGGCTATCCTCCATTTTGGGTCCTCTGGGAACTTTATGTCACTGTAGTACTCGGGGTCGCAGAATACTACACTCCTCCACTCACTCGCACCTTGTTTGATGGAAGTATCCCGACCGTCATGTCAGTGGACTCCTCTACTGCCATTCCCGGTTTCCAAGTTTGACGTCTCAACCTATCCCAGTGGAAATGACTGTCGAATGCAGGTGGCAGGGACGGATCGACTGATGTACATACCGGAGTTGGTTTGTCCGATCTCTTTCTTGCCCCGTCCACCACCTGTGCGTATGACAATTGGTGTAGTTCCCCTTGCTTGGGAGTCCGTTCTTTCTTTCGAGACATCTCCGACCAAGGTAACGATTTTTCTACTGCCGGCTCGTCTTGAGCCATTTTTTCTAGAGCCTGCTCATTTCGTGCCTCACCAATTGAGATTGGCTCCATCTTCACAATTGTTGTGACTTGCAATCCGGCCAGATCTCCTGTCACGGATGGAGCGCAGCTTAACTCCATCGCCGGAACTCGGATCCCTGTAATTCCTCTGTCTCTGGTTCTGTCTTTACCTCGGGGCGTCCGTGGCCGAGTGGTTAACGTCTCTGACTTGAAATCACTTGCTGTAGGTTCGATCCCTCAGGAGCCTAGGAATCTTTATGTGAGGAAGCTATCCAGCTGGCTTACGGAACGTCGGTGGTTCTACCCAGGTGCCCGCCCGTGCACGAAAATTGCCCGGAGAGGCACCTGGGGTCTTCCTCCACCAATGAAAGCTGGAAAGTCGCCATATGACCTTAGCTGTTGGTGCGACTATAAAATCCAATTCAATCTGTCTTTACCTCTGTGGTCACTTCAGAACTCGGTTCCAGATTGGCTGCAGTTGTACAGTGTTTATCTGGTGCGGGGTCCATCTCCATTGGCATTGCACTAGGTCCAGGACGTGTATCCGGTTCTTCCTCGGAGTCGAGTATCTCTATAACCTCTGGCTCTGCTGTGGTGATTTCGGCCCTTAGTGTAGACCGTACCTCAGTAGCCTCTTGGAAAGACGTGATCTGGTCTTCGCTAAGCTGGTTCCGTAAAAAATCAATGGGTGCCAATGCAGCAGGACAGCTGGTGAGTTAATCGGGCACAGAGTAAGTGTTCTAGCACCTGACCACCCCTCCTGCTGTTGTAGTCGCTCCATAGCTGCCAGTATCTCAGGGGAGATAGTGTTATCATCCGCCGTCCAGTTCTGATTGGTAAAGGTCACCAGGTCATTAAAGGTTTTTCCCTTTCCCAGAATGCATTGTGCCAAGAACTTCAGTCCAGCAAGTCTAACTTGGTCGACGTTAATGTCCTCGGGCTCGTCCTTAGAGGAGTAGAACCTGGAGAAAAGGTTGCTCTCGAAGTTCCTACCCTGGTCCGTGAAGATCTGGAACGGATAGCCAAACCGGGAAAATAACTCGTTTAGGGCCCCCTGAGCAGTGACTTCTGCAGTTTGGGATGGCAAGGGTATACATTCCACCCACTTTGTAAATTGATCTACCATCATCAATATGTGTTGATTCCCCCTTGGAGTTTTCGGTAGTGGTCCCATAAAATCCAAGTGTACTTCCTCCATTTGGGCTCCCGCATGATAGTTGATCATTGGGCATTGTCATGTCGATTGGATTCTTATTCTGGTTACAGGCCTGACATTCCACAATGTAATTCTTGACATCCCTGGATATTCCATACCAAAAATACTTCTCTGCTATTTTGGCCTATGTTCTGCTTATCCCTTGATGTCCTGCCGACGGAATGTCATGACACCATTGTAACACTCGCCTCCGTAACTTTTCAGGTATGACTAGCACATTAACATTCTGATCAGTTCTCTTCCAGATCAGGTCATTGTTCAAGAGAAACATATCTCGGTTTATCCAGAGATATTTTTCTGCGGGACTTAACAAGAATAGCTCTCCATCCGTAGGTTCCTTTCCAGACTGTAACCATTCTCGCAAGACGGTCAAGTCCTCGTCTTCCTCCTGTTCCACCTTGACATCTGTCTCGCCCAAAGGCTCCGGCGAATCCTTATCCTCGTGTACAGCAAGTAGCGACTTTTCAGGACTGTGAACTATCTCCCTTGTGCACTTTATGTCTATATGTGATACATAACCATTATTTTCTCTTTCGCAGGATCCTCCAGGTTCCCATGGCCACAGGGTAGCGTCATCTATCCAGTTATCCCAATGTTCCTCTTTGTCCACTAATACATCAGCTTCTATGTCTGTGTCTGTTCCCGATTTCCTAGCATCGAGCCCATCATGTCCCATGTCAACACCACGTGGTTCTTCCCTGAAAAGATCCGGTATGAAAAATTGCTCCCCTTAACCCTCTCTTGAAACTGATAATATCCCTGGTCTACGTGGTAGAGGAACCACATCATCCACAAAACTAATAAAGTGGTACTGCTAGCTTCGCGTAATCTTTGATGAAAACTCGGTGATAATTGACAAGCCCAAGAAATTGCTCCACTTGCTTAGTTGACCATTCCTTCACTGCTCGGACATGTTCGACTCCTAACTCCAGACCATTTGCGCCAACCCATCTACCTAGGAATTCGACCTTCTGTTGAAACAACACACACTTTTTGGGTTTCAGCTTTAGTTGGTAGTTTCTGAAACGGTCCAACACGTCACACAATTTCTTTAGATGATCTGGAAAAGTTGTGCCCATAACAAGAATATCATCCAAAAAAGCCAGTACCGTGTTCCAGTTCAAACCTCTGAGAACAAGGTTCATGGCTCTTGCAAACGTTGCCGGTGCTTTGCACAACCCAAACCCAATCCTAACAAATTCAAACAGGCCATGTTTGGTTGTGAATGCTGTCTTGCTTCTGTCCTCTTCAACCACTTTAATTTGCCAGTAGGCCAAATTTGCATCCAGCTTGGAAAACCAGATGTTGTCTGCCAATGTGTCCATACACTCTTCAACTAATGGCAAAGGATATACGTCTTTGATTGTCACCGCATTCAATCCGCGGTAGTCAACACACCATCGTACACTACCATCTCGTTTTCTTATCAAAACCGGGGCTGATGACCAATCTGACGCGGATGGTTGTATGACTTTAGCCTTCAACATGTTTTGGAGGTTTGTCTCTTCTTCTGATGCAAAACAGCTCGGCGTTCGCCTCATACGGTGTCTCACTGGTTTGGCAGAGCCCGTGTCGATTTTATGTTCTATAGTCGTGAAGTTTCCAAGGTCATATTCATTTTTTGGCAAAGACGTTTTGGTATTCTGTCAACAGGCCTCTTAGCTGTTTTACTTCTTCTTCGCCTATCTGATCCGAATACCTGTCCAAAAGGCCTTGTAAATGTTCCGGAACCAAGATATCATCACTTTGCACACACTAACTTCCGATACTATCTCGTGATTATACTCTTCTTCATTAACCGACATAACTGTTGACGCTTCATGGGCATCTCCCACCCATTCGTTCTTTCCGAGCTTAATATTCCTATCGAGAGTGACATTACCTCCACTCAAATATTTTCTCCGCATTTGCTCTTCCTACTCCTGGCAACACCATTAAGTCCCGGAAGGAGCACTCGTTAATTTTAACCTTAGGCATTGTGCAGGTTAACCCGTAATTATAATAGAATTATCGTGACGACACTAAATTAGTTTGCCAACATCCAACATATTATGATAGGATAGTGATCATGTGACAAGTTTCCATTGATATGAGAAACTAAAGATTTAAAAAAAATAAAATTATACGGGTGTTACAGCTTTAACCATGTTATGAGAGAGAAATGACAAGTCTTCATTGACATGAGAAACCTTTTTATTTATTTTTGAGCTGTATCAGCTTTAACCAATGTATGCCTCCTTTAAAAAGAGAAGCACAAGTTAAAATATCAAGGTAATTTCCGTATACATGAGAAACTCCCTTTATACGGATGTGTCAGCTTTAACGGAATACTGTTTTATTTAAAATAAAAACGGACAATTTATCCCTGATTTTACCCAGGTAAGTGTCTCCATTAACATGAGAAACACTTGCCTGAATTGTTTTGTATTTTTTTATCGATTGAACAGCTTTAAGATAAACAGTATACCCAATGCGTTTCCATAGAAATGAGAAACACTTAGTACACTTTTAAAGTCTTAATCCACGATCTGGAAGTGAACCACCGATTCGGTTTTACCCAGAGTTGCGCCGCTTTATCATGTGGATAAAGTTTTTAACCGCACCGGAAATCAGCTGTTCGGATTTCCGTGCCTTTTTTTAACGTCTGCTTAATTCTCCCAACAATCAAAACATTGAAAACCCCTCGTTAGTAGAATAACATACTATTTACTAATAACCCATAAACTACACCAGAGATACTCCAATCTGGGAAGCGCTCGGTTTTCAATTCCGCCGAATCGAACTGCGTGACACCCCGCGTTCAGGCCGTGGAACGACCGAAGCATTGGTCACATTTGAAGGCTCGATTTATCCTAAGCTAGGTGTAATAAACAATATTACTGCAATTACTATTGAAAATTGACAGCCTTGCAGTACGTGCTTTCCGATTTCGCAAGCGATAAACCTCCCAAAGACGAATTGCCTCCGGAGATCTTAGCGTTTATGATGTCGAGAAATCACCCAAGTTTATGCAGCAATAAACTGGTTTTACCTGCTCGCAGCGTCAATATGGTAAAATCTACTCACCAATGGCGATTCCCCGGTCCAGCTCCGAAAGGGATGGCGTCACTAGAGGTAAATACCGATGATTGTTGTTGTCCTCCCACAGTTAGTCCAATATGTCTGGATACTATGGCGGTCAGTGTACAATCTGTTCTCTAGCGTTTCAGGGAATTGTGACGTCATACTGGTACCGGTGTAAACTCCGGCACCCTTAGGTTTCACCACAGGTGCATGTAGTTTCTTTAATTGCAATCAATAGGGTGAGGCCGAAACTTGACCCTGAAGTTGACGGCATAGTGAAGACCAAACACGCATATAGGAGTATTCAAAAAGTTGGTGAAAAATCTTGGACATAGGATTTATTTGGGCTGTATATATAGCAATCGTCATAAAATTTGATTACAACATTCTGCAGGTCGTTTTCGCGAAAAGGAATTAAAAAACATCCGCATCCGCTGTTTTTAAGTAAATCGCCTCCGTGAACAAAAAGAGCAATCCACCAACCCAAAGAGAAATGTCAGCTAAGCTGGGAGTTTCAGCTGGAACAGTGAACAGAGTTATTTCAAAAATCTTAGACGCTAAATTAAGACAAGAGCTGTCGGAGAACAGCGCAGCTCGACTATTCGATTTTTCAGAGAATAATAAATTATATAGCTAGTATATACCATCAGAAAACAAGGCTAAAACAATGTGGGATGGGGTTGGGAGCGCAACATAGCTATGTGTAAGAATTGACCAAAACTACACAGAAATATGTAAAAAAAAAAAATCAAAAAAAATCGAGTTTTGAGTGGGGTTGGGGTGGGTGTGGTGTAGAGGCGGGGTTGGGTGGTGTAGGGAGTGGGGTGATGAGGGCAACATATATGTGTAAGAAGCTATGTAAGAATTCACCAAAACAACACAAAAATATGTAAAAAAATAAATAATTAAAAATCGAGTTTTGAGTGAGTGGGGAAGAGGCGGGGTGTGGGGAGGGCAACATATATGTGTAATGTAAGAATGTAAGAATTGACCAAAACAACACAAAAATATGGTAAAACAAAATAAAAATAAAAATATTTCGAGTGGAATGGGAGTGAGGGGAGGGGTAGGGGGGAAAGATAGCTATGTGTAAGAATTGACAAAAACAACACAGATGCTTTTTTTTTTAAAATGAGTTTCAAGTGGGGGGTGGTGGGAGAGGCAGGGAGTGGGGTGGAGGGGAAAACATATATGTGTATGTAAGAAGCTATGTGTAAGAATTTACCAAAACAACACAGATATATGTAAAAAACAAATAAACATTAAATAAAAATATTGCAGTTTCGAGCGTGGGGTTGGGGACGGGTGCAACATAGCTATGTGTAAGAATTGACTAAAACAACACAGAAATATGTAAAAAAAAAAATAGTTTCAAGTAGGGGGAAGGGGGTAAGAGGCGTTGGTGTGTGGGGGTGAGGGGGGGGGGGGCGTTTAGGGGGCAAAGTTTCGAGGTTGTTTTGGTGGTGGGGGAAAGGCAGGGGGTGGGGGAGCAACATATATGTGTAAGAAGCTATGTGTAAGAATTTACCAAAACAACACAGAAATATGTAAAAAAAAAAAAAAAATTGAGTTTCACGTGGGGAGGGGAAGGAGGGGTGAGAGGCAGGTGGGGAGGGGGCGAGGGGCAACATATATATGTAAGAATTGACTAAAACAACACAGAAATATGTTAAATAAAACAAAATAAGAGTTTCAAGTGTTGGGGGAGGGGTGAAGGGGGTGAGAGGGGGCAACATATATTGTGTACGAATTGACTAAAACAACACAGAAATATGTAAAAAAATAAAAAAAGTTTCAAGTAGGGGGAAGGGGGTAAGAGGCGTTGATGTGTGGGGGTGAGGGGGGGGGGGGGTGTTTAGGGGGCAACATATATTGTGTAAGAATTGACTAAAACAACACAGAAATATGTAAAAAAAAAAAAAAAAAAAAGGGTGGAGGGAAGCTGGAGGAGTAGGGGCGTGTGGGGGAGGGAGCCCATGCCCCAATATGGGTGAAGTATGAATAAGATGCAAAATGCTGTAAGAAATCCCAAACCAAAATTATAGATATATACATGCTTACATGCAAACCTAGATCTGCCTTTATTGCACATTTCATGGGCCATCACAATTTCAGTTCCATGGGAGCCCAGAATTTGCAGAAGACAAAATTACTTATCCAACCCTTTACAACATACTATAAGGAAACCAATTCTAAAATTTAGTTTAGCTAGGACAAGAAATGTAAGAGATATAGACCTGTAAACACAGCTTGCACGCAAAATTTGATGTGAAACAGACACATTTTAAAGGAATTTGGGTTCCATGGGAGCCCAGGGGGTTAAGGAACCAAAATTACTTAAGCAGCCCTTAAGATAATGCTATAAGGAAGCGAATGGCCAAATTTGGTTATGCTAGGGTAAGACTTGTAAGAGATATAGACTTGTAAACACAGTTTACTCGCAAAATTTGATGTGAAATGGGACACATGGGTCATAATTTGGGTTCCATGGGAGCCCATGGGTTACATGAACCAAAATTAGGATAATGCTATAAGGAAGCCCATGGCCAAATTTGGTTGTGCTAGGATAAGAAATATAAGAGATGTAGACTTGTAAACACAGCTTACACGCAAACCTTGATGTGGGACGCCGACGCCAACGCCGACGCCGGGGTGATTACATAAGCTCTCTTATTCTTCGAATAGTCGAGCTCAAAATAGTGCAAGGGACACCAACTTAATACTGCCCATATCACCAAGCGCAGGCAAAATACTTGGAAGCTTTACGTGGTTACGCAATGGTAGATCTAAAAACGTTGTGACGTCTGACGAGGCAATGTTTTACTTAGGTGGAAGCTATAGGAGAAGGCGAGTTTGTTATTTGAAAAAAGGGACCAGCTACATTTCGTTAAGCGTGATTCCTTCGCAGCCGGATTTATGGCATGGGCTGGTGTGCGTCATTATGGAAAACGGAAATAAGAATACTTGACAAACGTACCAAAGTCAACTCGGACTACTATATTAAAAAAGGTTTTGAAGCCATTTTTTGACGAAGATGTGCCAGTACTCTTTCCTGGAGACTCGTCCAAGCATATGGTCTTCCATCAAGATAGTGCCACGAGCCACACCTCAAAAAAGACTCTTGCATACCTTCAGAGTTGGAACGTCCAGTTCATTTCATTGTCCCCGAAGAATGGTTGCCAAAGTCACATGATGCTGCTCCAATGGACTTTGTATAATTCGGGGTGTCCTGAAACGCCGTTTACAGAAGCGCAAAATCAACATCCTCCTTGGTCTTAAAAAGCCTTAAAGGACGAGTGGAAGAAACTTGACCAAACAGTCATAAACAAGACACTAAAATCATGGCCAAAAAGATGCAGGCTGATATACTACTGCCGCGGTTCCCAAATAGATTATTTATTACAATAAAATGTACGTACGTACAATTTTACGGCTGTTTCATTGGTGTTCATAAATAAGTTGAACACCTCTCGTAAGGTAATAAAAAATCTGGGGATACCCCACTCTCCATGGCATATAGACCTTGCCTACACATTGAAAATGGTCTAGCTACGCCCTTGGTTATGATGGTACCACGTAATAAGCCAGTGTTTCTCATATATGTCGTAGGGGCAACTAAGTGGGTTGTGAAAAGGTTCTAGATTCATTCTGCATATTTGTAATTTCGATGTGAATGAAAAAGGAACCTAAAAAGTTCTTTTGACGACGAATGACGTACACATGTTGATGCACTCTAAAACCCTATACAAGTCAATTATGTCTTCAGGGTTCCGGAAATATGGTTGCCCGACGCCCCGGGCAAGTGGATTTTGTGTGCGGGCAAGTGACCATCGAAAATCTGGTTGCCCGCTACTTGCCCGACGGACATTTCCATTCCAGACCAAATCAAGTGGCAAACTAGCCATTTGATAACTGAATAAAACTGGCCGTTGTGTTTCGCCGCTAGCGATTGTTAATAAGACTCTTACATAACAAAAGTATGCAGTTACAATTAATATGCAGAACGAGCCTAGAAACGTTTCACAACCCACATAGTTGCCCCGTAGGACATGTCTGTATGCAGAGATAGTTGTTTACAGGTGCTATATTGTATAGCTATTCACTGTAACTGACAGGCTCGTATATAGCTGGTGTAATTGATAAGACACACCTCCAATCTCTCCCTACTAAACCAGGGAAAGTTGAGCCTTTAATCCAATTGTGTTCTCTACTGATTTATATCGGCAACTCGTCATGCGTATAATGAAATAAATGACATTCTTCTTCTTGCAGGTGGTGAAATGAAAGAAGTAAAACATCAGCTGTATCAACTATATACTTACTAGAAGAGCATCATTGATTCGAGAAAAACAATACTTTTTCCACGAGGACGAGAGCATGCATTTTAAAGAACAGTCTATTACACGGCCATACATTGTGTTGTATTGAATTCTAAAGTGTACATTTTATGCATACTACCTACCTGTATTATGTGTGGGAATTCAACTGACGTTATCACATTAACACAAACATTGACTCTGTTGTGTTCGATTGTTATGCTACTATATATTAAATAAAAGTGCAGTAGAGAAAGTGGATGTACAGAGGCTAGAGCATTGTTATACATGAACATAGTTGCCTACTGCTGTAAAGCTTGAAGTCGTATAAACGCCCAAAATACGAAACGTCATGTAATACATAAAACATATAAATAATAAGTACTGTTGACAATACATGTGTTAATGCCATGCTTGTAAGAAAGGCTGACCACGTCATCGGAATTAAACCAACACGGGCGTACACACACTGACGAGAAACGTTTCAACGTGCAGAGTGCGACATGTAATGTCAGAATCCATTTACATGTACGTTATGTAACAGGGCATTCAGTCAACGAGACATTCACGATAATCACGTGCGTACACACACTAACGGAAATTCGTTTAAGTGTACAGTATGTAACAAGTCATTCACAGAACGAGGACATCTCAATAATGAAATGTTAATACACACTGGCGAGAAGCCGTTTACGTGTGCAGTATGTAACAAGTCATTCACAGAACGAGGAACTCTCAATAGTCACATGTTAATACACACTGGCGAGAAGCCGTTTACATGTATAGTATGTAACAAGTCGTTCACAAAACGAGGAAATCTCAACAGTCACATGTTAATACACACTGGCGAGAAGCCGTTTACATGTATAGTATGTAACCAGTCGTTCACAAAACGAGGAAATCTCAATACTCACAGGTTAATACACACTGGCGAGAAGCCACACACATGTACAGTATGTAATAAATCATTCACAGTACGAGGAAATCTCAATAATCACATGTTAATACACACTGGCGAGAAGCCGTTTACATGTACAGTATGTAACAAGTCATTCACAGTACGAGGACATCTCAGGAATCACAGGTTAATACACACTGGCGAGAAGCCATTTACATGTACAGTATGTAACAAGTCATTCACAGAACGGGGAACTCTCAATAGACACATGGTAATACATACTGGCGAGAAGCCGTTTACATGTGCAGCATGTAATAAGTCATTCACAGAACGAGAAGCTCTCAATACTCACAGGTTAATACACACTGGCGAAAAGCCACATACGTGTACATTATGTAATAAATCATTCACAGTACGAGGAAATCTCAATAATCACATGTTAATACACACTGGCGAGAAGCCGTTTACATGTATAGTATGTAACAAGTCGTTCACAAAACGAGGAAATCTCAATACTCACATGTTAATACACACTGGCGAGAAGCCGTTTACATGTACAGTATGTAACAAGTCATTCACAGTACGAGGACATCTCAATAATCACATGGTAATACACACTGGCGAGAAGCCATTTACATATGCAGTTTGTAACAAGTCATTCACAGTACGAGGAAGTCTCAATAAACACATGGTTATACACTCTGGCGAGAAGCCGTTTACATGTACAGTATGTAACAAGTCATTCACAGTACGAGGAACTCTCAATAGACACATGTTAATACACACTGGCGAGAGGCCGTTTACATGTACAGTATGTAACAAGTCATTCATAGTTCGAGGAACTCTCAATCGACACATGTTAATACACACTGGCGGGAGGCCCTTTACATCTACAGTAACAAGTCATTGACATTACAAGGGCATCTCAATAATCACACGTTATTACACCACATGTTATTACACACTGGCGAGAAGCCGTTTAGGGTGCAGAATGTAACAATTCAGAACGAGGACATCTCAATAATCACATATTATTACACACTGGCGAGAAGCCGTTTATGGGTGCAGTATGTAACAATTCAGAACGAGGACATCTCAATAATCACATGTTAATACACACTGGCGGGAAACCGCATACATGTTCAAAATGTGATAAATCATTCACAAAACACAAATGCTTACACTTTCTGGAGAGAAGCCGTATAAATGTATCGTATGTGACAAGGCATTTAAACGTCGACCACATTTCAGTAGGCACACTCGTAAAGACACTGGTGAGAAGCCACATACATAAAGCATATGTCACAAGTCATTTACACAACGAGAAACGCTCACTACTCATATGGCAATACACACTGATGAGAAGCCTCATAGACGTACAGTATGTGACGAGTCATTCAGTCATCGAAATACTCACTCTAAGAAAGCACATGTTAATACACCGCTGAAACGTTATTTATGTGAAATTATGTAACGGTGTATTTTCACATCGAGTATCGCACATATATTTTATTATTTTATTACACACTGGTGTAAATTCGTAAAATGTACAGAAAGTAAAATGGCATTCACTCATCGATGTCATCTCAATATACATAAGATTTTACATACTGGCGGTAATATATATACAGGCAGTTGTGTAAAAAGTATTTGGAATCACATCTGATCACCTTTGTATGTGCATTTTCACACCAGCGAGAAGCCTTTCAAGTATAGGAATTAGTGACATGTCATTGAGGCAAACTCAAAAACAGATGTGCACATATACTGTTATTGTGTACATAATGGGAACCATCATTCAGATAATCTGATCATCGCACACTGCACATGCTGATCCACTGGCTAGACGATGTTGAAGTGCTGAGTATGGCATGGCAGTCAAAATCTTAATCTGTAATAGTCGGTTTATGTCTTTGTCGTACCGATGAGAACAACTGTGAATAGGAGCACATACGTATACGTACTGCAGATAAAGGAACACACGTGTATGCGTACTGTAGAGAAGACGTTTACAAGTTATGAATGTGCATTTTTTAGGTTAAAAAGGCTAACAAATGCATATGGTTATCCATATTGGAGAGTACATGTAAATGACAAGATTATTGCAGGATTTGTACAATCATCTATGTTGTCAGATACCGTGTATGTGTAGTACAGTGACATATCTCGCATATGGTTGTACATATATTGGTGAGAGACCGTGTATGTGTAGTACTTTGACATATCTCACACATGTACTATACTGATGAGAGACTGTTCGTGTGTAATACGGTTACATATCTCACACATGGTTGTACCTATATTGGTGAGAGACCGTGTATGTGTAGTACTGTGAGATATCTCACATATGGTTTTACATATATTGGTAAGATACCGTGTATGTGTAATACTGTGACATATCTCACACATGGTGGTACATATATTGACGAGAGACCGTTCATGTGTAATATTGTGACATATCTCACACATGGTGGTACATATATTGACGACAGACCGTTCATGTGTAATACTGTGCCATATCTCATACATGGTGGTACATATATTGATGAGACACCGTTCATGTGTGTACTGTGACATATCTCACACATGGCTGTACATATATTGACGAGAGACCGTGCATGTGTAATACTGTGACATCTCACACATGGTGGTACATATATTGACGAGATACCGTTCAAGTGTAATACTGTGACATATCTCACACATGGTGGTACATATATTGACGAGAGACCGTGCATGTGTAATAAATGAGATGAGATATGTACCATATTGACATTGCCGCCGTGTACATACTGCACGCCCATTACTTGTGATGGACAATCCGTAGATAACATAGTTGCAAATAAATGTGGTTGCTGTGGAAAAATCACAATGTAATGTATATATGCGTTTCGTGGGTAAACATGTGTTTGTCGTAGACAGATCATTATTGAAAATGCACTTGGTTCGTGAAGATAAATCAGTGCTGAAAGGACACTCAGTCTTAATTATTTGGAAGATCAGTATAGGTCAAAGATAAAGGAATTAAGAATTCAATTATAAGGGTAAATAAATGTAAATATTATTACTATTTGTTCTATCTTTGAAAGCATTTGACTGTGTTTAAATTATCCGCTCTGGGGCCTGCTGTACTTGATAGCGGTTGTAACCTGCTATAAATACACAGCATCACACTAGAAACGAAACCAGTCTGATCTTAAAATAAATAATATGAAAATAAACACTTGTTTGCAGCAAAAATTAGTTTTAACTGCCCGATCATAGCATTTTGCAGACAATACCGAGCGTATCGGTGCAAGCAGGAGCATATTATATATAATACATCATGTTTATAACCTGTATCATAATATACCGGTATATCGGTAGTACCGCGCACAACTAGTGCTAAACTATAAGACGAATATCACTTTGTTATGGACTGTCTATTGTATACTGAGATAAAAAATATAATTATGTTAAATAAATATTATTGGAAAAAAGGGAAGTATGTTTAAATTGTTGGAATTCATCAATTATAGTATAGTGAAAATAAAATATTATAAAACGGCTGAATATCTAAGAGTGCTAAACTAGTCAGATAAAAGTACCGGGTGTCCAAGAACATCCTTATTACAGATAATAGTACCGGGTGTACAAACACATTCTTGTTACAGATAGTAGTACCTGGTGTCAAACACATCCTTATTACAGATAATAGTCATGGGTGTCCACACACATTCTTATTACAGATAATAGTACCGGGTGTACAAACACATTCTTGTTACAGATAGTAGTACTGGGTGTCTAAACACATTCTTATTACAGATAATAGTACTGGGTGTCCGAACACATTCTTATTACAGATAATAGTACCGGGTGTCTGAAAACATTCTTATTACAGATAATAGTACTGGGTTTCCAAACACATTCTTATTACAGATAATAGAACTGGGTTTCCAAACACATTCTTATTACAGATAATAGTACTGGGTGTCCAAACACATCCTTATTACAGATAATAGTACTGGGTTTCCAAACACATTCTTATTACAGATAATAGTACTGGGTGTCTAAACACATCATTATTTCAGATAATAGTACTGGGTGTTAATACACATCCTTATTACAGATAATAGTACTTATTGTCCAAACACATTCTTATTACAGATAATAGTACTGGGTGTCTAAACATATCATTATTACAGATAATAGTACCGGGTGTCCAAACACATCCTTATTACAGATAATAGTACTGGGTGTCCAAACACATCCTTATTACAGATAATAGTACTGGGTGTCCAAACACATCCTTTTTACAGATAATAGTACCGGCTGTACAAACACATTCTTATTACAGATAATAGTATTGGGTGTCTAAACACATCATTGTTACAGATAATAGTACCGGGTGTCTAAACGCATCATTATTACAGATAATATTACTGGGTGTCCCAACCCATCCTTATTACAGATAATAGTACTGGGTGTCCAAACACATCCTTATTACAGATAATAGTACTGGGTGTCCAAACACATTCTTATTACAGATAATAATAATACTGGGTGTCCAAACACATCCTTATTACAGATAATAGTACTGGGTGTCCAAACACATTCTTATTACAGATAATAGTACTGGGTGTCTTAACACATCATTATTACAGATAATAGTACCGGGTGTCCAAACACATCCTTATTACAGATAATAGTACTGGGTGTCCAAACACATCATTATTACAGATAATAGTACCGGGTGTCCAAACACATCCTTAATACAGATAATAGTACTGGGTGTTAATACACATTCTTATTACAGATAATATTACTGGGTGTCCAAAAACATCATTATTACAGATAATAGTACCGGGTGTCCAAACACATCCTTAATACAGATAATAGTACCGGGTGTCCAAACGCATTCTTATTACAGATAATAGTACCGGGTGTCCAAACGCATTCTTATAGATAATAATACTCGGTGTCCAAACACATTCTTATTACAGATAATAGTACTGGGTGTTAATACACATTCTTATTACAGATAATATTACTGGGTGTCCAAACACATCATTATTACAGATAATAGTACCGGGTGTCTAAACACATCCTTAATACAGATAATAGTACCGGGTGTCCAAACGCATTCTTATTACAGATAATAGTACTGGGTGTCCAAACACATTCTTATTACAGATAATAGTACAGGGTGTTAATACACATCCTTATTACAGATAATAGTACTGGGTGTTAATACACATTCTTATTACAGATAATAGTACTGGGTGTCTAGACACATCCTTATTACAGATAATAGTACTGGGTGTCCAAACACATCCTTATTACAGATAATAGTACTGGGTGTCTAGACACATCCTTATTACAGATAATAGTGCTGGGTGTCTAGACACATCCTCATTACAGATAATAGTACTGGGTGTCCAAACACATCCTTATTACAGATAATAGTACCGGGTGTCCAAACACATCCTTATTACAGATAATAGTACTGGGTGTCCAAACACATCCTTATTACAGATAATAGTACTGGGTGTCCAAACACATCCTTTTTACAGATAATAGTACCGGCTGTACAAACACATTCTTATTACAGATAATAGTATTGGGTGTCTAAACACATCATTGTTACAGATAATAGTACCGGGTGTCTAAACGCATCATTATTACAGATAATATTACTGGGTGTCCCAACCCATCCTTATTACAGATAATAGTACTGGGTGTCCAAACACATTCTTATTACAGATAATAATTATACTGGGTGTCCAAACACATCCTTATTACAGATAATAGTACTGGGTGTCCAAACACATCCTTATTACAGATAATAGTACTGGGTGTCCAAACACATTCTTATTACAGATAATAGTACTGGGTGTCTTAACACATCATTATTACAAATAATAGTACCGGGTGTCCAAACACATCCTTATTACAGATAATAGTACTGGGTGTCCAAACACATCATTATTACAGATAATAGTACCGGGTGTCCAAACACATCCTTAATACAGATAATAGTACCGGGTGTCCAAACGCATTCTTATTACAGATAATAGTACCGGGTGTCCAAACGCATTCTTATAGATAATAATACTCGGTGTCCAAACACATTCTTATTACAGATAATAGTACTGGGTGTTAATACACATTCTTATTACAGATAATAGTACTGGGTGTCTAAACACATTATTGTTACAGATAATAGTACTGGGTGTTAATACACATTCTTATTACAGATAATATTACTGGGTGTCCAAACACATCATTATTACAGATAATAGTACCGGGTGTCCAAACACATCCTTAATACAGATAATAGTACCGGGTGTCCAAACGCATTCTTATTACAGATAATAGTACCGGGTGTCCAAACGCATTCTTATAGATAATAATACTCGGTGTCCAAACACATTCTTATTACAGATAATAGTACTGGGTGTTAATACACATTCTTATTACAGATAATAGTACTGGGTGTCCAAACACATCATTATTACAGATAATAGTACCGGGTGTCTAAACACATCCTTAATACAGATAATAGTACCGGGTGTCCAAACGCATTCTTATTACAGATAATAGTACTGGGTGTCCAAACACATTCTTATTACAGATAATAGTACAGGGTGTTAATACACATCCTTATTACAGATAATAGTACTGGGTGTTAATACACATTCTTATTACAGATAATAGTACTGGGTGTCTAGACACATCCTTATTACAGATAATAGTACTAGGTGTCTAGACACATCCTTATTACAGATAATAGTGCTGGGTGTCTAGACACATCCTCATTACAGATAATAGTACTGGGTGTCCAAACACATCCTTATTAGAGATAATAGTGCTGGGTGTCTAGACACATCCTCATTACAGATAATAGTACTGGGTGTCCAAACACATCCTTATTACAGATAATAGTACTGGGTGTCCAAACACATTCTTTTTACAGATAATAGTACCGGGTGTACAAACACATTCTTATTACAGATGAAAGTACTGGGTGTCCAAACACATCCTTAATACAGATAATAGTACCGGGTGTCCAAACGCATTCTTATTACAGATAATAGTACCGGGTGTCCAAACGCATTCTTATAGATAATAATACTCGGTGTCCAAACACATTCTTATAACAGATAATAGTACTGGGTGTTAATACACATTTTTATTACAGATAATATTACTGGGTGTCCAAACACATCCTTATTACAGATAATAGTACTGGGTGTCCAAACACATCCTTAATACAGATAATAGTACCGGGTGTCCAAACGCATTCTTATTACAGATAATAGTACTGGGTGTCCAAACACATTCTTATTACAGATAATAGTACAGGGTGTTAATACACATCCTTATTACAGATAATAGTACTGGGTGTTAATACACATTCTTATTACAGATAATATTACTGGGTGTCCAAACACATCATTATTACAGATAATAGTACCGGGTGTCCAAACACATCCTTAATACAGATAATAGTACCGGGTGTCCAAACGCATTCTTATTACAGATAATAGTACTGGGTGTCCAAACACATTCTTATTACAGATAATAGTACAGGGTGTTAATACACATCCTTATTACAGATAATAGTACTGGGTGTTAATACACATTCTTATTACGGATAATATTACCGGGTGTCCAAACGCATCCTTATTACAGATAATAGTACTGGGTGTCCACACACATCCTTATTACAGATAATAGTACCGGGTGTCCAAACACATTCTTTTTACAGATAATAGTACTGGGTGTCTAAACACATCATTATTACAGATAATAGTACCGGGTGTCCAAACACATCCTTATTACAGATAATAGTACCGGGTGTCCAAACACATCCTTATTACAGATAATAGTACTGGGTGTCCACACACATACTTATTACAGATAATAGTACCGGGTGTCCAAACACATCCTTATTACAGATAATAGTACTGGGTGTCTAGACACATCCTTATTACAGATAATAGTACTGGGTGTCTAGACACATCCTCATTACAGATAATATTACTGGGTGTCCAAACACATCATTATTACAGATAATAGTACCGGGTGTCTAAACACATCCTTAATACAGATAATAGTACCGGGTGTCCAAACGCATTCTTATTACAGATAATATTACTGGGTGTCCACACACATCCTTATTACAGATAATAGTACCGGGTGTCCAAACACATCCTTATTACAGATAATAGTACTGGGTGTCCACACACATCCTTATTACAGATAATAGTACCGGGTGTCCACACACATCCTTATTACAGATAATAGTACCGGGTGTCTAAACACATCCTTATTACAGATAATATTACTGGGTGTCCAAACACATGCTTTTTACAGATAATAGTACCGGCTGTACAAACACAGTCTTATTACAGATAATAGTACTGGGTGTCTAAACACATCATTGTTACAGATAATAGTACCGGGTGTCTAAAAGCATCATTATTACAGATAATATTACTGGGTGTCCAAACCCATCCTTATTACAGATAATAGTACTGGGTGTCCAAACACATTCTTATTACAGATAATAGTACTGGGTGTCTTAACACATCATTATTACAGATAATAGTACCGGGTGTCCAAACACATCCTTATTACAGATAATAGTACCGGGTGTCTAAACACATCCTTATTACAGATAATATTACTGGGTGTCCAAACACATGCTTTTTACAGATAATAGTACCGGGTGTACAAACACATTCTTGTTACAGATATTAGTACTGGGTGTCTAAACACATCATTGTTACAGATAATAGTACCGGGTGTCTAAACGCATCATTATTACAGATAATATTACTGGGTGTCCAAACCCATCCTTATTACAGATAATAGTACTGGGTGTCCAAACACATTCTTATTACAGATAATAGTACTGGGTGTCTTAACACATCAATATTACAGATAATAGTACTGGGTGTCTAGACACATCCTTATTACAGATAATAGTGCTGGGTGTCTAGACACATCCTCATTACAGATAATAGTACCGGCTGTACAAACACATCCTTATTACAGATAATAGTACTGGGTGTCCAAACACATTCTTATTACAGATAATAGTACTGGGTGTCTAAACACATTATTTTTACAGATAATAGTACCGGGTGTCTAAACGCATCATTATTACAGATAATATTACTGGGTGTCCAAACCCATCCTTATTACAGATAATAGTACTGGGTGTCCAAACACATTCTTATTACAGATAATAGTACTGGGTGTCTTAACACATCAATATTACAGATAAAAGTACTGGGTGACTAAACACATCCTTATTACAGATAATATTACTGGGTGTCTTAACACATCCTTATTACAGATAATAGTACCGGCTGTACAAACACATTCTTATTACAGATAATAGTACTAGGTGTCTAAACACATCCTTATTACAGATAATATTACTGGGTGTCTAAACACATCCATTATTACAGATAATAGTACCGGCTGTACAAACACATTCTTATTACAGATAATAGAACTGGGTGTCTAAACACATTCTTATTACAGATAATATTACTGGGTGTCCAAACACATCATTATTACAGATAATAGTACCGGGTGTCCAAACACATCCTTAATACAGATAATAGTACCGGGTGTCCAAACGCATTCTTATTACAGATAATAGTACCGGGTGTCCAAACGCATTCTTATAGATAATAATACTCGGTGTCCAAACACATTCTTATTACAGATAATAGTACTGGGTGTTAATACACATTCTTATTACAGATAATAGTACTGGGTGTCTAAACACATTATTGTTACAGATAATAGTACTGGGTGTTAATACACATTCTTATTACAGATAATATTACTGGGTGTCCAAACACATCATTATTACAGATAATAGTACCGGGTGTCCAAACACATCCTTAATACAGATAATAGTACCGGGTGTCCAAACGCATTCTTATTACAGATAATAGTACCGGGTGTCCAAACGCATTCTTATAGATAATAATACTCGGTGTCCAAACACATTCTTATTACAGATAATAGTACTGGGTGTTAATACACATTCTTATTACAGATGATAGTACTGGGTGTCCAAACACATCATTATTACAGATAATAGTACCGGATGTCTAAACACATCCTTAATACAGATAATAGTACCGGGTGTCCAAACGCATTCTTATTACAGATAATAGTACTGGGTGTCCAAACACATTCTTATTACAGATAATAGTACAGGGTGTTAATACACATCCTTATTACAGATAATAGTACTGGGTGTTAATACACATTCTTATTACAGATAATAGTACTGGGTGTCTAGACACATCCTTATTACAGATAATAGTACTGGGTGTCTAGACACATCCTTATTACAGATAATAGTGCTGGGTGTCTAGACACATCCTCATTACAGATAATAGTACTGGGTGTCCAAACACATCCTTATTAGAGATAATAGTGCTGGGTGTCTAGACACATCCTCATTACAGATAATAGTACTGGGTGTCCAAACACATCCTTATTACAGATAATAGTACTGGGTGTCCAAACACATTCTTTTTACAGATAATAGTACCGGGTGTACAAACACATTCTTATTACAGATGAAAGTACTGGGTGTCCAAACACATCCTTAATACAGATAATAGTACCGGGTGTCCAAACGCATTCTTATTACAGATAATAGTACCGGGTGTCCAAACGCATTCTTATAGATAATAATACTCGGTGTCCAAACACATTCTTATAACAGATAATAGTACTGGGTGTTAATACACATTTTTATTACAGATAATATTACTGGGTGTCCAAACACATCCTTATTACAGATAATAGTACTGGGTGTCCAAACACATCCTTAATACAGATAATAGTACCGGGTGTCCAAACGCATTCTTATTACAGATAATAGTACTGGGTGTCCAAACACATTCTTATTACAGATAATAGTACAGGGTGTTAATACACATCCTTATTACAGATAATAGTACTGGGTGTTAATACACATTCTTATTACAGATAATATTACTGGGTGTCCAAACACATCATTATTACAGATAATAGTACCGGGTGTCCAAACACATCCTTAATACAGATAATAGTACCGGGTGTCCAAACGCATTCTTATTACAGATAATAGTACTGGGTGTCCAAACACATTCTTATTACAGATAATAGTACAGGGTGTTAATACACATCCTTATTACAGATAATAGTACTGGGTGTTAATACACATTCTTATTACGGATAATATTACCGGGTGTCCAAACGCATCCTTATTACAGATAATAGTACTGGGTGTCCACACACATCCTTATTACAGATAATAGTACCGGGTGTCCAAACACATTCTTTTTACAGATAATAGTACTGGGTGTCTAAACACATCATTATTACAGATAATAGTACCGGGTGTCTAAACACATCCTTATTACAGATAATAGTACCGGGTGTCCAAACACATCCTTATTACAGATAATAGTACTGGGTGTCCACACACATACTTATTACAGATAATAGTACCGGGTGTCCAAACACATCCTTATTACAGATAATAGTACTGGGTGTCTAGACACATCCTCATTACAGATAATATTACTGGGTGTCCAAACACATCATTATTACAGATAATAGTACCGGGTGTCTAAACACATCCTTAATACAGATAATAGTACCGGGTGTCCAAACGCATTCTTATTACAGATAATATTACTGGGTGTCCACACACATCCTTATTACAGATAATAGTACCGGGTGTCCAAACACATCCTTATTACAGATAATAGTACTGGGTGTCCACACACATCCTTATTACAGATAATAGTACCGGGTGTCCACACACATCCTTATATCAGATAATAGTACCGGGTGTCTAAACACATCCTTATTACAGATAATATTACTGGGTGTCCAAACACATGCTTTTTACAGATAATAGTACCGGCTGTACAAACACAGTCTTATTACAGATAATAGTACTGGGTGTCTAAACACATCATTGTTACAGATAATAGTACCGGGTGTCTAAAGGCATCATTATTACAGATAATATTACTGGGTGTCCAAACCCATCCTTATTACAGATAATAGTACTGGGTGTCCAAACACATTCTTATTACAGATAATAGTACTGGGTGTCTTAACACATCATTATTACAGATAATAGTACCGGGTGTCCAAACACATCCTTATTACAGATAATAGTACCGGGTGTCTAAACACATCCTTATTACAGATAATATTACTGGGTGTCCAAACACATGCTTTTTACAGATAATAGTACCGGGTGTACAAACACATTCTTGTTACAGATATTAGTACTGGGTGTCTAAACACATCATTGTTACAGATAATAGTACCGGGTGTCTAAACGCATTATTATTACAGATAATATTACTGGGTGTCCAAACCCATCCTTATTACAGATAATAGTACTGGGTGTCCAAACACATTCTTATTACAGATAATAGTACTGGGTGTCTTAACACATCAATATTACAGATAATAGTACTGGGTGTCTAGACACATCCTTATTACAGATAATAGTGCTGGGTGTCTAGACACATCCTCATTACAGATAATAGTACCGGCTGTACAAACACATCCTTATTACAGATAATAGTACTGGGTGTCCAAACACATTCTTATTACAGATAATAGTACTAGGTGTCTAAACACATTATTTTTACAGATAATAGTACCGGGTGTCTAAACGCATCATTATTACAGATAATATTACTGGGTGTCCAAACCCATCCTTATTACAGATAATAGTACTGGGTGTTCAAACACATTCTTATTACAGATAATAGTACTGGGTGTCTTAACACATCAATATTACAGATAAAAGTACTGGGTGACTAAACACATCCGTATTACAGATAATATTACTGGGTGTCTTAACACATCCTTATTACAGATAATAGTACCGGCTGTACAAACACATTCTTATTACAGATAATAGTACTAGGTGTCTAAACACATCCTTATTACAGATAATATTACTGGGTGTCTAAACACATCCATTATTACAGATAATAGTACCGGCTGTACAAACACATTCTTATTACAGATAATAGAACTGGGTGTCTAAACACATTCTTATTACAGATAATATTACTGGGTGTCTAAACACATCCTTATTACAGATAATAGTACCGGCTGTACAAACACATTCTTATTACAGATAATAGTACCGGGTGTCCACACACATCCTTATTACAGATAATAGTACCGGGTGTCTAAACACATCCTTATTACAGATAATATTACTGGGTGTCCAAACACATGCTTTTTACAGATAATAGTACCGGCTGTACAAACACAGTCTTATTACAGATAATAGTACTGGGTGTCTAAACACATCATTGTTACAGATAATAGTACCGGGTGTCTAAACGCATCATTATTACAGATAATATTACTGGGTGTCCAAACCCATCCTTATTACAGATAATAGTACTGGGTGTCCAAACACATTCTTATTACAGATAATAGTACTGGGTGTCTTAACACATCATTATTACAGATAATAGTACCGGGTGTCCAAACACATCCTTATTACAGATAATAGTACTGGGTGTCCAAACACATCATTATTACAGATAATAGTACCGGGTGTCCAAACACATCCTTAATACAGATAATAGTACTGGGTGTTAATACACATTCTTATTACAGATAATATTACTGGGTGTCCAAACACATCATTATTACAGATAATAGTACCGGGTGTCCAAACACATCCTTAATACAGATAATAGTACCGGGTGTCCAAACGCATTCTTATTACAGATAATAGTACCGGGTGTCCAAACGCATTCTTATAGATAATAATACTCGGTGTCCAAACACATTCTTATTACAGATAATAGTACTGGGTGTTAATACACATTCTTATTACAGATAATATTACTGGGTGTCCAAACACATCATTATTACAGATAATAGTACCGGGTGTCTAAACACATCCTTAATACAGATAATAGTACCGGGTGTCCAAACGCATCATTATTACAGATAATATTACTGGGTGTCCAAACCCATCCTTATTACAGATAATAGTACTGGGTGTCCAAACACATTCTTATTACAGATAATAGTACTGGGTGTCTTAACACATCAATATTACAGATAAAAGTACTGGGTGACTAAACACATCCTTATTACAGATAATATTACTGGGTGTCTTAACACATCCTTATTACAGATAATAGTACCGGCTGTACAAACACATTCTTATTACAGATAATAGTACTAGGTGTCTCAACACATCCTTATTACAGATAATATTACTGGGTGTCTAAACACATCCATTATTACAGATAATAGTACCGGCTGTACAAACACATTCTTATTACAGATAATAGAACTGGGTGTCTAAACACATTATTATTACAGATAATATTACTGGGTGTCTAAACACATCCTTATTACAGATAAAAGTACCGGCTGTACAAACACATTCTTATTACAGATAATAGTACCGGGTGTCCACACACATCCTTATTACAGATAATAGTACCGGGTGTCTAAACACATCCTTATTACAGATAATATTACTGGGTGTCCAAACCCATGCTTTTTACAGATAATAGTACCGGCTGTACAAACACAGTCTTATTACAGATAATAGTACTGGGTGTCTAAACACATCATTGTTACAGATAATAATACCGGGTGTCTAAACGCATCATTATTACAGATAATATTACTGGGTGTCCAAACCCATCCTTATTACAGATAATAGTACTGGGTGTCCAAACACATTCTTATTACAGATAATAGTACTGGGTGTCTTAACACATCATTATTACAGATAATAGTACCGGGTGTCCAAACACATCCTTATTACAGATAATAGTACCGGGTGTCTAAACACATCCTTATTACAGATAATATTACTGGGTGTCCAAACACATGCTTTTTACAGATAATAGTACCGGGTGTACAAACACATTCTTATTACAGATATTAGTACTGGGTGTCTAAACACATCATTGTTACAGATAATAGTACCGGGTGTCTAAACGCATCATTATTACAGATAATATTACTGGGTGTCTAAACACATCCTTATTACAGATAATAGTACTGGGTGTCCAAACACATTCTTATTACAGATAATAGTACTGGGTGTCTTAACACATCATTATTACAGATAATAGTACCGGGTGTCCACACACATCCTTATTACAGATAATAGTACCGGGTGTCTAAACACATCCTTATTACAGATAATATTACTGGGTGTCCAAACACATGCTTTTTACAGATAATAGTACCGGGTGTACAAACACATTCTTATTACAGATAATAGTACTGGGTGTCCAATCACATTCTTATTACAGATAATAGTACTGGGTGTCCAAACACATTCTTATTACAGATAATAGTACTGGGTGTCTTAACACATCAATATTACAGATAAAAGTACTGGGTGACTAAACACATCCTTATTACAGATAATATTACTGGGTGTCTTAACACATCCTTATTACAGATAATAGTACCGGCTGTACAAACACATTCTTATTACAGATAATAGAACTAGGTGTCTAAACACATCCTTATTACAGATAATATTACTGGGTGTCTAAACACATCCATTATTACAGATAATAGTACTGGGTGTCCAAACACATCCTTATTACAGATAATAGTACTGGGTGTCCAAACACATCCTTATTACGGATAATAGTACTGGGTGTCTAGACACATCCTTATTACAGATAATAGTGCTGGGTGTCTAAACACATCCTCATTACAGATAATAGTACTGGGTGTCCAAACACATCCTTATTACAGATAATAGTACTGGGTGTCCAAACACATCCTTATTACAGATAATAGTACTGGGTGTCCAAACACATCCTTATTACAGATACTAGTACTGGGTGTCTAGACAAATCCTTATTACAGATAATAGTACTGGGTGTCCAAACACATCCTTTTTACAGATAATAGTACCGGCTGTACAAACACATTCTTATTACAGATAATAGTACTGGGTGTCCAAACACATCCTTATTACAGATAATAGTACTGGGTGTCTAGACACATCCTTATTACAGATAATAGTACTGAGTGTCTAAACACATCCTTATTACAGATAATAGTGCTGGGTGTCTAGACACATCCTTATTACAGATAATAGTGCTGGGTGTCTAGACACATCCTTATTACAGATAATAGTACTGGGTGTCCAAACACATCCTTATTACAGATAATAGTACTGGGTGTCAAGACACATCCTTATTACAGATAATAGTGCTGGGTGTCTAGACACATCCTCATTACAGATAATACTACTGGGTGTCCAGACACATCCTTATTACAGATAATAGTACTGGGTGTCCAAACACATCCTTATTACAGATAATAGTACTGGGTGTCCAAACACATCCTTATTACAGATAATAGTACTGGGTGTCCAAACACATCCTTATTACAGATACTAGTACTGGGTGTCTAGACAAATCCTTTTTACAGATAATAGTACTGGGTGTCCAAACACATCCTTTTTACAGATAATAGTACCGGCTGTACAAACACATTCTTATTACAGATAATAGTACTGGGTGTCCAAACACATCCTTATTACAGATAATAGTACTGGGAGTCTAGACACATCCTTATTACAGATAATAGTACTGAGTGTCTAAACACATCCTTATTACAGATAATAGTGCTGGGTGTCTAGAAACATCCTTCTTACAGATAATAGTGCTGGGTGTCTAGACACATCCTTTTTACAGATAATAGTACTGGGTGTCCAAACACATCCTTATTACAGATAATAGTACTGGGTGTCAAGACACATCCTTATTACAGATAATAGTGCTGGGTGTCTAGACACATCCTCATTACAGATAATACTACTGGGTGTCCAGACACATCCTTATTACAGATAATAGTACTGGGTGTCCAAACACATCCTTATTACAGATAATAGTACTGGGTGTCCAAACACATCCTTATTACAGATAAAAGTACTGGGTGTCTAGACACATCCTTATTACAGATGATAGTACTGGGTGTCTAGATACATCCTTATTACAGATAATAGTGCTGGGTGTCTAGACACATCCTTATTACAGATAATAGTACTGGGTGTCCAAACACATCCTTATTACAGATAAAAGTACTGGGTGTCCAAACACATCCTTATTACAGATAATAGTACTGGGTGTCCAAACACATCCTTATTACAGATAATAGTACTGGGTGTCTAGACACATCCTTATTACAGATAATAACTGGGTGTCCAAACACATCCATATTACAGATAAAAGTACTGGGTGTCCAAACAAATTCCTTTTACAGATAATATTACTGGGTGTCCAAACACATCCTTATTACAGATAATAGTACCGGGTGTCCAAACACATCCTTATTACAGATAATAGTACTGGGTGTCCAAACACATCCTTATTACAGATAATAGTACTGGGTGTCCACACACATCCTTATTACAGATAATAGTACTGGGTGTCCAAACACATCCTTATTACAGATAATAGTACTGGGTGTCCAAACACATCCTTATTACAGATAATAGTACAGGGTGTCTAGACACATCCTTATTACAGATAATATTACTGGGTGTCCAAACACATCCTTATTACAGATAATAGTACTGGGTGTCCAAACACATCCTTATTACAGATAATAGTACTGGGTGTCCAAACACATCCTTATTACAGATAATAGTACTGGGTGTCTAGACACAGCCTTATTACAGATAATAGTACGGGTTTCCAAACACATCCCTCTGACAGATAATAGTACTGGGTGTCCAAACAAATTCTTATTACAGATAATAGTACCGGGTGTCCAAACACATCCTTATTACAGATAATAATACGGGTTTCCAAACACATCCCTCTTACAGATAATAGTACTGGGTGTCCACACACATTCTTATTACAGATAATAGTACTGGGTGTCCAAACGCATTCTTATTACAGATAATAGTACCGGGTGTACAAACACATTCTAATTACAGATAATAGTACCAGGTGTCTAAACACATCCTTATTACAGATAATAGTACTGGGTGTCCAAACACATCCTTATTACAGATAATAGCACTGGGTGTCCAAACATATTCTTATTTCAGATAATAGTACTGGGTGTCCAAACACATCCTTCTTACAGATAATAGTACTTGGTGTCCATACACATCCTTGTTACAGATAATAGTACTGGGTGTCCATACACATCCTTGTTACAGATAATAGTACTGGGTGTCCAAACACATCTTTATTACAAATAATAGTACTGGATGTCCAAACACATCCTTATTACAGATAATAGTAATGGGTTTCCAAACACATTCTTATTACAGATAATAGTACTGGGTGTCCAAACACATCCTTATTTCAGATAATAGTACCGGGTGTCCATACACATCCTTGTTACAGATAATAGTACTGGGTGTCCATACACATCCTTGTTACAGATAATAGTACTGGGTGTCCATACACATCCTTGTTACAGATAATAGTACGGGGTGTCCAAACACATCTTTATTACAGATAATAGTACTGGATGTCCAAACACATCCTTATTACAGATAATAGTAATGGGTTTCCAAACACATTCTTATTACAGATAATAGTACTGGGTGTCCAAACACATCCTTATTTCAGATAATAGTACCGGGTGTCCAAACACATTCTTATTACAGATGATAATACTGGGTGTCCAAACACATCCTTATTACAGATAATAGTACTGGGTGTCCAAACACATTCTTATTACAGATAATAATACTGGGTGTCCAAACACATCCTTATTACAGATAATAGTACTGGGTGTCCAAACACATTCTTATAACAGATAAAAGTACTGGGTATCCAAACACATTCTTATTACCGATGAAAGTACTGAGTGCCCAAACACAATTTTATTACAGATAATAGTACTGGGTGTCCAAGCACATTCTTTTTACAGTTAATAGTAATGGGTGTCCAAACATATTTTTATTACAGATAATAGTAATGGTTGTCTAAACACATTATTATTACATATAATAGTACTGGGTGTCCACACACATTTTTACAGATAAAAGTACTGGGTGTCCAAGCACATTCTTATTACAGTTAATAGTAATGGGTGTCCAAACACATTATTATTACATATAATAGTACTGGGTGTCCAAACACATTTTTACAGATAAAAGTACTGGGTGTCCAAACACATTCTTATAACAGATAATAGTACTGGGTGTCCAAACACATTCTTATTACAGACAATAGTATTGGGTGTCCAAACACATCCTTATTACAGATAATAGTACTGGGTTTCGAAACATGTTCTTATTACAGGTTATAGTACTTGGTGTCCAAACACATTCTTATTACAGATAATAATACTGGATGTCCAAACACATTCTTATTACAGATAATAATACTGGGTGTCCACAAACACATTCTTATTACATATAATAGTACTGGGCGTCCAAAGACATCCCTCTTACAGATAATAGTACTGGGTGTCCAAACAAATTCTTATTACAGATAATAGTACCGGGTGTCCAAACACATCCTTATTACAGATAATAATACGGGTTTCCAAACACATCCCTCTTACAGATAATAGTACTGGGTGTCCACACACATTCTTATTACAGATAATAGTACTGGGTGTCCAAACGCATTCTTATTACAGATAATAGTACCGGGTGTACAAACACATTCTAATTACAGATAATAGTACCAGGTGTCTAAACACATCCTTATTACAGATAATAGTACTGGGTGTCCAAACACATCCTTATTACAGATAATAGCACTGGTTGTCCAAACATATTCTTATTTCAGATAATAGTACTGGGTGTCCAAACACATCCTTCTTACAGATAATAGTACTGGGTGTCCATACACATCCTTGTTACAGATAATAGTACTGGGTGTCCATACACATCCTTGTTACAGATAATAGTACTGGGTGTCCAAACACATCTTTATTACAGATAATAGTACTGGATGTCCAAACACATCCTTATTACAGATAATAGTAATGGGTTTCCAAACACATTCTTATTACAGATAAAAGTACTGGGTGTCCAAACACATCCTTATTTCAGATAATAGTACCGGGTGTCCATACACATCCTTGTTACAGATAATAGTACTGGGTGTCCATACACATCCTTGTTACAGATAATAGTACTGGGTGTCCATACACATCCTTGTTACAGATAATAGTACGGGGTGTCCAAACACATCTTTATTACAGATAATAGTACTGGATGTCCAAACACATCCTTATTACAGATAATAGTAATGGGTTTCCAAACACATTCTTATTACAGATAATAGTACTGGGTGTCCAAACACATCCTTATTTCAGATAATAGTACCGGGTGTCCAAACACATTCTTATTACAGATAATAATACTGGGTGTCCAAACACATCCTTATTACAGATAATAGTACTGGGTGTCCAAACACATTCTTATTACAGATAATAATACTGGGTGTCCAAACACATCCTTATTACAGATAATAGTACTGGGTGTCCAAACACATTCTTATAACAGATAAAAGTACTGGGTATCCAAACACATTCTTATTACCGATGAAAGTACTGGGTGTCCAAACACAATTTTATTACAGATAATAGTACTGGGTGTCCAAGCACATTCTTTTTACAGTTAATAGTAATGGGTGTCCAAACATATTTTTATTACAGATAATAGTAATGGTTGTCTAAACACATTATTATTACATATAATAGTACTGGGTGTCCACACACATTTTTACAGATAAAAGTACTGGGTGTCCAAGCACATTCTTATTACAGTTAATAGTAATGGGTGTCCAAACACATTATTATTACATATAATAGTACTGGGTGTCGACACACATTTTTACAGATAAAAGTACTGGGTGTCCAAACACATTCTTATAACAGATAATAGTACTGGGTGTCCAAACACATTCTTATTACAGACAATAGTATTGGGTGTCCAAACACATCCTTATTACAGATAATAGTACTGGGTTTCGAGACATGTTCTTATTACAGGTTATAGTACTTGGTGTCCAAACACATTCTTATTACAGATAATAATACTGGATGTCCAAACACATTCTTATTACAGATAATAATACTGGGTGTCCACAAACACATTCGTATTACAGATAATAGTGCTGGGTGTCCAAACACATTCTTATTACATATAATAGTACTGGGCGTCCAAAGACATTCTTATAACAGATAAAGGTACTGGGTGTCCAAACACATTCTTATTACAGACAATAGTATTCGGTGTCCAAACACATTCTTATTACAGATATTAGTACTGGGTGTCCAAACACATTCTTATTACAGATAAAAGTACTGGGTTTCGAAACACGTTCTTATTACAGGTAATAGTACTGGGTGTCCAAACACATTATTGTAACAGATAATAGCACTGGGTGTCCAAACACATTTGTATTACAGATAATAGTACTGGGTGTCCCAACACATTCTTGTTACAGATAATTATACTGGGTGTCCACAAACACATTCGTATTACAGATAATAGTACTGGGTGTCCAAATACATTCTTATTACAGATAATGGTATTGGGTGTCCAAACACATTATTGTGACAGATAATAGTACTTGGTGTCTAAACACATTCGTATTACAGATCATAGTACTGGGTGTCTAAACACATCCTTATTACAGATAATAGTACTGGGTGTCTAGACACATTATTGTTACAGATAATACTGACTATAATATCTGTTATAGTCAACGGTTATTGGATGACACAAAATTAGCGTTTTGAACTTAGGGAGTAAATTTCACGGGGCAGTGTTCGTAGATCTACACCGTCATGTTGGATTCACATCGAGGTACTGTGCGCTAGCTTATGTTAACAATTTAAATTCATTGAAATCATACTCGCATGATCTATCAATTCTTTTTGTCATATTCCTGTTGCTCATGATTTTATCTTCGATTAGGTTGTATTCGTTTTATTTTAGTCATACAGTATATACGTTGTTGGTTGATGTAAATATAGTCTCCTATTTCACCTTACTAGGTCGGCCATTTTGATTCTAGTCAGAACAATTTTTCTTTCAATTAACGTAAGCTTTATTTCGTCTCTTTCTTTGTTTCTATTATGTGCGATTCCTTTGCTAATTGATATAACTGTAAATAAATAACAACGTTCTCGTATATTATTTAATTAATATTCCCGAAATGTGGGGTTTCCCACGCGATTAGTTTTGCCCTAAATATGCTGCGTGGTTTATGAATGACGTCATGCCAGGGAGTAGGTAAACGTTGATTAATATTACTCTCATATTGCGTGTTTTATGTGTGGCGTCGACGTTGACGAATTTAAATAGAGTCTAAACGTTGATAACTTCGTTTTTTGCTTTGTTTGTTTTTTAAAGCGTTCGTTTTAAGCGAGGTTTTGGGCGAAACTACTCCACCTGCGACCCTCAATTCCAAAGTGGAATGCCCCTTTACTTCACTGCAGAGCCTGTCGCAGGTTTAAAGTGTAATAATGCAACTATTATCTACCAGCAACATTTTGCGTACTGGCTACAGCCTATACTGCATTTATTTTCAAGTTAACTGGGTCAGTAGTTGATAGAACAATGAGTGGTATTTGAGTGTGTTTCCAGAATAATGCGGTTTGGTACATTCCACTAGCGGATACCGGGGGTGAGGGCGCGCACCACCCCTAAAAAATCCGGATCATACATGTATGTCCATGTTACTGTAGATCAAATATCAAAGGATGTATGTCCATGTTACTGTAGATAAAATATCAAACAATTACGATGCACGCCCAGTGTAAAAATGTTCTTGCTCGCTTCGCTCGCTCGACGCATAATGGCTAATGAGTGGTTTAATTAACACACTGTTAAATCCTTTTGTTTGAGAACGCCCCTTTTTTATTCATACATGTATGTCCATGTTACTGCAGATAAAATATCAAACAATTTCGTTGCACGCCCTCAGTAAAAAAATAAAAAAAAATAAAAAAATAAAAAAAATAAAAAAAAAATAAAAAAAATAAAAAAAAAAGTTCTCTCTCGCTTCGCTCGCTCAACGCATAATGGCTAATGAGTTGTTTAATTAACACATTGTTAAATCCTTTTGTTTGAAAACGGACTGTTTTACCCTAGCAATGCACTATCGCATCCGTATTATAAGGCTATAGACGTACCCGAAAATTTACCAACATCTTACGCCCCCACTAAACTGAAATCCTGGATTCGCCCCTGCATTCTAACTGAAAATGTTTACGGCATAGCTTAATAAATAAATAATTTTATAATGATAGTGGGCAAATAACAATGATGAATATATATATATATATATATATATATATATATATGTATAATAATAATCGTAATAATTATAACTATATAAAAAAATAAAAATAAAAAATAAAAAAAAATAAAAAAGAAAAAAGAAAAAAAGAAAAAAAAGAAAAGAAAAATAAATAAACAAAAATTATTCCAGTAAGTTGGTATTAATATTTCGAATAGGATTTTATTTTCTCAGTTTAAACAATGTACGTTGATTTTGTTTTCATATTCACACTGTATAATGCGTCGTGGAAAGCGAGCAAGTTCGATGGTGCGAGCCAGTTCTGCCGGGAAAAGTCAGCGGTTGCATGTACTGTCTCCCGGTGTAAAGACATATCGTTCAGCAAGTCAGTTATGTCACAGATCGTTGGGTGGCTCGTTTGATTGCAGAAGAGGTCGTACAGGCCGTACAAAGATGCTAGGCAGCTAGAGGAACAGATGTTACAGATGCCTACGGAAACAGGACTCGTTTTTATACACTTTATTATGGGTTTAAAGTCAGTGGGTTAGTCAGTTGGGACATATATAATACTAATCATATCATAAAAAACAAAAAAAACAAAAACATAAATAATTGGCTAGATATGTTTTGTTTTTTATGGTATAATTTTTTACACCACTTCCTGCTGTTGTATAATGCAAACCTCTCCAAATATCATATTTTACACCAGGAGTCTGCAAATGCAAATTGCATTTTCATTGGAGATGTGGGTAAGTGATGTATGGCTGTAGATTGTTTCACACCTTTCCTTTTTGTTACACATTGTTACTGCAAACAGTTCACACTAGAAAGTTTAAAAACTAGGAAGTTTAAAATGGTCTCCAAGTAATCATTATCCTGTTTGTAATCAGCGTTGTTTCAGCTTCTGCTGCTATTATTTAACTCCAAGGCTGTTCGTGTAATTGTGTTTTATGATGCTTACCATGTAATTGGAGTGTTTAGGTAATATGTTTTCTTACTGCTGATAAGTACGTCTCACCAGTTGTTCATTTCACCTAATTTTACCTTGCTGCTGTTGGCTGTAAGTTGTTGGTCTGCCAATGGAGGCAATGAATATTCATGACCCAGAGCGGTAGGTGACGTCATACCGTCCGAGCGTGCGTCTAAGATGGTGCGGAAGTATTGTGTCGGATATGGCATTATTTTAATTTTAATTAATACTGTTTAACAGTTAAAAATTATTCATGCCTCAATTGTACTTGCCGTTCTTCTAAATTGACTGTTTATAAAACATTCCATGCTTATCGTCTAGCGATCAACTTGACATTTATTCAGTTTGCGTACAATAATGTTTTCATTACAGTGGCTGTTGTTTTATACTGACGCTGTTGCTGATGCTGCCTAATTTTAATTGGATCTCTATCACATCTTTCAAGGCTTATTTTGTTTCAATCTTTAGGACATTTTGCCTTATTTTTCAGTTCGTGTAACCATCAAGTTGACTTAACACCAGTCAAAATTGTCTATGTCGGTATCGGATGCAATGTGTGGAACAGGTCATATAGTCCTCCAGTGTTGGTATTGTATGTAAAGTTCCACTTTTTACTTCTTACTCATAGCAGCTTTGTGAATTTCGAAACTTTGTCGTGTAGAGTTTGGAAATATATCCCTACAATGTTTAATACATTCATATTTAATGCATCGACAGTGCCTTATCAGTGCTTCATCAGTGGTGGATATATTCTAGACATGGCAAATGGTTGCATACTTATCATAATGCCTCATTTTAAGGCTATTCCATTTGATCATTGGTTTATTGTTGGGCCAATCCATTAGATCGATGAGGTTTCAAATATCCTGTACCAGTTTGCTGTTTTATTTATCCTGCACTAGGTATTTTTGCCAGGGGTTCATTGAAATTTAGTTATCTGTTCCTTTTCGGCTTGTCCCTAGTCAATACACCGCACTTTAAACCAGTTATGTGCATGGTCACTAAATTATAAAACCACTTCTGTGCTGTGTCTATTCAAAATAACAACCTCTCTGCAGGTTCCACAATGCAGTTTGTGCGTGTGTGTGTGTGTGTGTAGCTCTGGGGTTTTTAGTCAACAGTCATAGTCAAAGTTATATAAACAACATGGCGTCCAAAAGGTATATGCACAATAGATCCTGGGCAGGTTGCAAATTGTACTATAATAACACATTTCCTCCAAGTCACCAACTTCAACTTAGGTTGTCATACAAGAAGATGATAAATGAGACAAATGTCATTCCAATTGTCAGCATCACGATGACATCTTTATGTATTAGTTACACGGAGTTTACACAGTTGTGTGGCTAACCTTTTTAATGCGGGCTAGTTCACTTGAAAAGGATACATGTTCTTCGTGTATTGTTGTCGGAGTGTTAGATGGTTTAGCCTTTAGATAGTTGTAGTTCATGTACCTATTGATTGACTTACTGTTCATCAATTACTTCGGCGCTTGATGATGATAATTGTTTACCCAAGTCTAAAATCGATCATAGGTCAAAGGTAAAAATGCAGTTAAAGTCATGTTTACAATAGAAATAAACTTGATTATCCAGGAGACAAAAGTTAATACACTTAAGAAAATGTGCATATTGTACACAAACAAATGTATATCAGTTGTTTGCTGTCTGAAATGAAAATAACCATGGCACGCGAAACAGTAGGAAAGATACATGCTTTATCAGAAATCATTCAGAGTTCTAAGTCTGCAACTGAGTATCATGTATATGTTACTCTTCATATTATTTAACCGCTTACGATCGATATTCCTGATGCTAATTTAGGCACGTTTAACAGTCAGTTTGTTTTTCGAGACACACATTACAGTTAAATCCTCCTCCAACCTTTACATACTTGATAATTTATTGACATTTATTTATTTTGCCAATGTCTGATGCATCAACTCATGTGGTCGTGGAGAAATGATTGAGGGAAATACCCATTAACGGTTTTTAGATGTGGTCGTTGTTTGTTCTTAAATACTTCCTCGGCTTTCATGGCGTTATTCTATCTATCCTTTAGCAAGGACAAGGGCCAGAAAGCGGCTAAACAGTTACGCTGCTTAGGCGATAATAGATATTGGGGGCCTTTATTTGCTACACCCAGACATTCAGGCTGATGATACCTGTCTTGAACAGGATGGTGTTCATAATTAACTGTGGGGAACACTTTGTTTCTTAAACCAGTTAGCATACCAAAACGTTCCGGCTGATGATACCTGTCTTGAACAGGATGGTGTTCATTTATCAAATGTGGGGAACAACTTGTTTCTTAACCAGTTAGCGGCTGGATTTTTTATGTTTCATTTAAAGTAGGCAGTGATGAGAAAATAAATTAATTTTTTTTGGCACCGTTTCTGTTTTGGGCGTGGCATTCGGATATTTTGTTTTTGATACACACTCTTCGCTGCTGCCAAAAAATGTTTCCCCTATTTTTGGCGGTGGATGGGCGCCTGGACACTCTACTCTATGACTTGGAGTGTCCGGGCGCCCATCCATATGGCGGGCAGCGAAGGTGTGAAAGGAAGGACATATAAGTTTCAGTTTAAATTTATTCAGCTCCTGTATACCCAGAGACTGAATTGTAATCTAAACATAAATTATATACAAATTTGCTGTCCGTACGAATTGATAAAAAACATTTGAATTGATTGAATTCGGTGCACTTGTAATTATGCTTGAATATCAACCGTGCTTTCAACACTTGCTTAAATGCTTATCAGAAAAGTTGCTTTCATAATGAACATTTAATTTGGTGCACATGTATTTATGTCCTTAATAGTGTAATATTCAATCTGCTTTATTGCTTAATGCTTTCTACTGTAAGGGCTTGCCATAATGGTATTTTGTGCTTACCGGCAGCCCAATTGTTAAACCCCATGCTTGGGGCTTGTTTTTCAATCCATGCCACGCCCAATATTTGCCAAATCTATTAAAGTTTAAAAAATATTTTGATGTGTTGTTATTACAGTGCTCTCCAATAATACTGACTATAATATCTGTTATAGTCAACGGTTATTGGATGACACAAAATTAGCGTTTTGAACTTAGGGAGTAAATTTCACGGGGCAGTGTTCGTAGATCTACACCGTCATGTTGGATTCACATCGAGGTACTGTGCGCTAGCTTATGTTAACAATTTAAATTCCCTCCCTCCCATCCCACAGGATTATTGATTGCAATCGATAATAGTGTTATGAAGTTGTATAAGTACGATAAGTTCATTGAAGAAATTTTATTATTTGTCAATACTTATATTCAAAAGATAGTGCTTTATGTTGCAAGATCATGTTGCTTTCTCTGAGTTATATATTTTCAGTTGATGTCTTCCTCTGGATCCACTTACGTAGTCAACCATTACTGGTGTGGCATGGATATTAAGAACATTTACATGCTTGCTGGAAGTTTTGTGAAAGGAAGGACATATAAGTTTCAGTTTAAATTTATTCAGCTCCTGTATACCCAGAGACTGAATGGCGGGCAGCGAAGGTGTGAAAGGAAGGACATATAAGTTACAGTTTAAATTTATTCAGCTCCTGTATACCCAGAGACTGAATTGTAATCTAAACATAAATTATATACAAATTTGCTGTCCGTACGAATTGATAAAAAACATTTGAATTGATTGAATTCGGTGCACTTGTAATTATGCTTGAATATCAACCTTGCTTTCAACACTTGCTTAAATGCTTATCAGAAAAGTTGCTTTCATAATGAACATTTAATTTGGTGCACATGTATTTATGTCCTTAATAGTGTAATATTCAATATGCTTTATTGCTTAATGCTTTCTACTGTAAGGGCTTGCCATAATGGTCTTTTGTGCTTACCGGCAGCCCAATTGTTAAACCCCATGCTTGGGGCTTGTTTTTCAATCCATGCCACGCCCAATATTTGCCAAATCTATTAAAGTTTAAAAAATATTTTGATGTGTTGTTATTACAGTGCTCTCCAATAATAGAACTGGGTGTCCAAACACATTATTGTTACAGATAATAGAACTGGGTGTCCAAACACATTTTTATTACAGATAATAGTACTGGGTGTTCAAACACACACCTATTACAGATGATAGTACTGGATGTCCAAACACATTCTTGTTAGAGATAATAGTACTGGGTGTCCAACCACATTCTTACTACAGATAATAGTGCTGAGTGTCCAAACACATTTTTATTACAGATGATAGTACTGGATGTGCAAACACATTCTTATTACAGATGATAGAACTGGATGTCCAAACACATTCTTATTAGAGATAATAGTACTAGGTGTCCAACTACATTCTTACTACAGATAATAGTGCTGAGTGTCCAAACACATTTTTATTACAGATGATAGTACTGGATGTCCAAACACATTCTTATTACAGATAATAGTACTGGATGTCCAAACACATTCTTATTACAGATGATAGTACTGGATGTCCAAACACATTCTTATTACAGATAATAGTACTGGATGTCCAAACACATTCTTATTACAGATGATAGTACTGGATGTCCAAACACATTCTTATTACAGATGATAGTACTGGATGTCCAAACACATTCTTATTAGAGATGTATATATTCCGAATAGTACTGGGTGTCCAACTACATTCTTAATACAGATAATAGTGCTGAGTGTCCAAACACATTTTTATTACAGTGATATTACCGGATGTCCAAACACATTCTTATTACAGATGATAGTACTCGATGTCCAAACACATTCGTATTACAGATGATAGTACTGGATGTCTAAACACATTCTTATTTGAGATAATAGTACTGGGTGTCCAACCACATTCTTACTACAGATAATAGTGCTGGGTGTCCAAACACATTTTTATTACAGATAATAGTACTACGTGTCCAAATACATTCTTATTACTGATGGTAGTACTGGATGTCCAAACACATTCTTATTAGAGATAATAGTACCGGCTGTACAAACACATTCTTACTACAGGTAATAGTGCTGAGTGTCCAAACACATTTTTATTACAGATAATAATACTGGGTGTCCAATCATATTTTATTACAAGACATACTAATTACTCTGAATAAGCTGACCAGATACTGAGCTCTTGAAAAGTAAAGTTGTTTTTGTTTAATGAACTTTTCAAAAGGTTAAGGGTAATTTTGTCTTTTTCAAGAAGGAGAAATACAGTTATTTACGACTTAAATACCGCATATACTGTGCGATGAACAATGTTTTGAAGGAAGTACAATATAAATAATAATAATAACAATAACAAATTGTACATTTTGTTTTCTTGAACTGTTATACTTATTCTCTGTGTTTTACTCTGATGTAATACTATGTGTTGCTGCTAACACAGTTCTCTGTATTTAGTACATGTAAATATTGCATTTACCTGTTGCCAATCTTGTACACATTTTGTATTCTCGTTGGTCTTCTTTTTTTTTGGAATTTTGCGGAATAAAAGATAACATATATCGTTACTGCGTGAATATTGCATACCCTAATCTAGATTTTTTTCTTTTATGCAAGCTGTTAAAATGTAAGCGGCCAAATCACAGATAACAAACACAAGTATACTGCGTTTTGCTGGTGTGTCAGCGACCGAATCACATATAAAAACACATGTATATTGCGCGTTGCTGGTTTGTCACTGGCCGAATCACAAATAAGAAACACATGTAAATTGCGTGTTGCTGATGTGTCAGCGGCCGAATCACTGATACGAAACATATGTATAGTGCGTGTTGCTGGTGTGTAAGCGGCCGAATCACAGATAACAAACACATGTATGTTGCGTGTTGCTGGTGTGTCAGCGGCCGAATCACAGATAACAAACACATGTGCGTGTTGCTGGTGTCAGCGGCCGAATCACAGATAACAAACATATATATATTGCGTATTGCTGGTGTGTCAGCGGCGGCCAAATCACTGATAACAAACACATGTTTATAGCGTGTTGCTGGTGCGTCAGCGGCCGAATCACTGATCACAAACACATGAGACTTACATGCAATAATTTTGAGATAACAAAATCAAAAGATATATTACAAGAAACAAAAAGATTTTATAAAGAACTATACAGCAAGGTTCAAACCAGCGACGAAAATTTAATTTTTTTGATGAATTAAATGATAATCAACAAGAATTATGTAATGGTGTTTTAATGAATATGAGTGTAAAATATCTGTAAAAGACATGAAACATAACAAGAGTCCAGGGTCCGATCGGTTATCAACAGAATTTTATAAAATATTTTGGAATGACATAAAACAGTTTTACATTGAATCAATAAATTACTCATACATGCATGACACTTTAACACCATTGACTTAATATTAAGGTTGTTACCTTAATGCTTTTGTATTTTGCGGATGGTATGGCTATTTTGAGCGAGACACCCGAGAATCTGCAATGCAGTCTAAATAAGTTGCATGATTACTGCTGCAAATGGGGTCTTCAAGTGAATACAGGCAAAACTAAGATCGTTGTTTTTAGACAGAGAGGTGGAATTTTAGACAATGAGAAATGGACTTATTCTGGGGATCAGTTGAAAACTGTAAATGATTTTAATTATTTAGGCGTTGTATTTAACTATACAGGATCCTTTATATTAAACCAACAAAAGCTTCCTGGAAAAGGATTAAAATACATGGGAGTACTTTTGCATCATATAAAAAATTATTGACTTCACTCCTAAAACACTATGCCAACTGTTTGATTCCTTTGTAACATCAATTCTAACTTACGCATGTGAAGTATGGGGGAACACCAAATCAAAACAGTTGGAGAGAATACACTTAAGGTTTTGCAAAAAGGTGCTAAATGTGAAACTATCAACCAGCAACGCAGGTGTTTATGGCGAATTGGCTAGATACCCGTTATATATATATAGATTTTGTAGGATTATACAATATTGGTTTAAACTGTTATAAACCAACAATTGTGTTTTAAAAACTGCGTATGCCGTTTCACTAAGTGATTGTCTAACAAATAAAATAAATTGGACCGCTAATGTTAAGTCTTTGCTGTATAGTCACGGGTATGGATATGTATGGGAGAATCCAGCGAGTGTAAACCCGAAATATTTTTGCAAAGAATTAAGTACGGCAAATAGACAATTTTATTCAGAAATGGAAATCGGATATTGCTAAAAATAATGTTTTACTATTTTATAAAAACGTGAAAGTAAACTTCGTTTATGAAACTTATTTAGATATATCTAAATACCGAAAATATCGAAGGGTCATAACACAACTACGCCTCTCATCACACAGGCTGAGAATTGAGACAGGAAGATATGGACCCAATAGAACTGAGAGAAACGAAAGAAAGTGTCAGTTTTGTCCAGTATATATAAACATGGGATGTGATGGTTGCGTAAACCCGTTATCACATACCTGACATCTGATTCCCACACCCCATCCCTCACCCAGTATGTACACACATGTGTAGAGTGAGATGTGATGATTGTGTTTTCACATACCTGACATATGAATCATACATATCCAGTGTGTATACACATGGGTAGTGAGATGTGATGATTGTGTTATCACATACCTGACATTTGAATCATATATATCCAGTGTGTATACAAATGGGTAGTGAGATGTGATGATTGTGTTTTCACATACCTGACATTTGAATCATATATATCCAGTGTGTATACACATGGGTAGTGAGATGTGATGATTGTTATCACATCACATACATGTACCTCACATTTGAATCATATATGTCCAGTGTGTATACACAAGGGTAGTGAGATGTGATGATTGTGTTATCACATTCCTGACATTTGAATCATATCTATCCAGTGTGTATACACATGTGTGGAGTGAGATGTGATGATTTGTTTTCGTAAACCATTATCACATACCTGACATCTGATCAATTTCCCTCCAGTATGTATACACTTTTGCAGCGTGAGATGTTTGTTTTTGTTTGTATGGTGTTTTACATCATTTTCAACAAGGTTATATATGACGGTCGATTTGTTGTGGTGGAGGCAGACCACCCACGTTTCCTGGGTAGAACCAGTACTGTACACCTCCCGACATCCATAAGCGTGAGATGTGATGGTTGCTTAAATCTCTCGTTGCACATTTTGCATTTAAGTATTTCTGTCCAGAACGTATCTCATCTGTTGGGTAAGTCTTGATGTTTGCGTAAACACTTGTCGCATACCCGGCATTTGAATGGTTTCTCTCCATTATATACACGCATATGTCCAGTAAGTTTGATAAATGCATGAAAACGGTGTCACATACCCGACAACTGAATAGTTTCTCTCCATTATATACACGAATATGTCCAGTAAGTTGGATAACTGCGTAAATACAGTGCCGCATACCCGACATTTGAATGGGTTCTCTCCATTATATACACGCATATGTCCAGTAAGTCTGATAAATGCGTAAACACTGTGACGCATTCCCGACATTTGAATGTTGTCTTTCATTAAATACACGCATATGTCCAGTAAGTTTTATAAATGCCTTAAAACGGTTTCACATAGCCGACATTTGAATAGTTTCTCTCAGTTATATACACGCATATGTCCAGTAAGTTGGATAACTGCGTAAATACTGTGTCGCATACCCGACATTTGAATGGTGTCTCTCCATTATATACACGCATATATGTCCAGTAAGTTTGATAACTGCGTAAAAACTGTGACGCATACCCGACATTTGAATAGTGTCTCTCCATTATATACATGCACATGTCCAGACAGTTTGATAACTGCGTAAATACTGTGTCGCATACCCGACATTTGAATGGTGTCTCTCCATTATATACACGCATATATGTCCAGTAAGTTTGATAACTGCGTAAAAACTTTGACGCATACCCGACATTTGAATAGTGTCTCTCCATTATATACATGCACATGTCCAGACAGTTTGATAACTGCGTAAACACTGTGTCGCATACCCGACATTTGAATAGTTTCTCTCTATGATATACACGCATATGTTATATAATGGAGAGATACCATTCAAATGTCGGATATGCGACAAGGTGTTTACGCAGTTATCACCAGTAAGTTGGATAACTGTAGAAACACTTCGTCACATACCCGACATTTGAATGGTTCTTCTCCATTATATACACGCATATGTCCAGTAAGTTTGATAATCGCATAAACACTGTGCCGCATACCCGACATTTAAATGGTTTCTCTCTATGATATACACGCATATGTCCAGTAAGTTTGATAAATGCGTTAACACTGTGTCGCATACCCGACGTTTGAATGTTTTTTCTCCATTATATATATAAACACGCATATGCCCAGCAAGTTTGATAATTGTGCAAACACTGTGACGCATTCCCGACATTTGAATGGTGTTTCCCCTGTATAAACAACAAGGTGTCTGGTAACAATGGATGATAACGTATACAGTGTATTAGCCAGCTAACCATATAGCCGTCTTTTGCACGGCCGTTTTTATAAAAACGCGGCCAAAAGGTTGGTGTGGGTGGGGTAAAAAGCATTTTTCCTTTTTTGGAAAACAACATTCCCCACTCTTTCTTCCTCAATATTGGTGTTTTGGATACATTTATAGAAGAAACGTTATCTTAAATGTACCTGTTTACCTTTATGCAAACAGACAAACAAGAAGGCAAAAGTAATAATAAATGCAAATGACATCACAAACACAAAAGGGTTGACAATAGGGCTACCGCCTTGTTTACCTTTATCTGTAAAAACAAAATGCCCCAGAGACCAACTTGGCATGGATTGGCTTTTATCGCGTATTTGGAAATTATTTTACACACCCTTTTTGCATATTTGCACACCCAATTCTTCAATTTCTGCCTAATACACTGATTGTATAACATACTTAGTAGTGATGGGCCAAATAAATCAGCATAACTACGGTCATATTAGATCCCTAAACAATTATAATAAGGTAGATTTTATTTCTAAATTGACAAAATAATAAATATTGGTCAGGTTTTTTAACAGTAATCACAAATGAAAAAAGAAATATCAAAATATCGGACAGGGAAAGTAGCATTCAAGGAGGACAGTCAACCACAAAACACAGAAACCTACATGCAAACAGACAAACAAGAAGGCAAAAGTAATAATAAATGCAAATGACATCACAAACACAAAAGGGTTGACAATAGGGCTACCGCCTTGTTTACCTTTATCTGTAAAAACAAAATGCCCCAGAGACCACCTTGGCATGGATTGGCTTTTATCGCGTATTTGCAAATTATTTTACACACCCTTTTTGCATATTTGCACACCCAATTCTTCAATTTCTGCCTAATACACTGATTGTATAACATACTTGTCATTTGAACTATCTCTCGCTATTTTGGACAATATGACTGTTGAGAACTGAGTTGTTTATAAAGATACTCATAGGTTATTAGATTTGTATTGGGATATATGCACGAGTTCATTTGCATATTAATATTGCGGACGTCACTTGGAGAACGTCATAAATTACTAAAATGACGTCAAAGACAGATTAAGGTATTTTGGACAAAAACTCTGTAAATAATGTATTTATGTATTTACTTACTTGATTTTTTTGCATAAAAAACTTTCAACTTTCTTCTATGGGTACTTGAATTTTAGTAGGGTTCATGCCGTACTAATGGGAAATTAATTAGACGTGAAAGTCTTAAATTACTTTGTGGACTCCTGTATGTGATGATTGCGTAAATTCTTAGTTACACGCATGACAAATGAATAGCTTCTTTCCAGTGTGGACTACCATATGCGTGTTGAGATTCGATTTAAATGAAAACGACATCTCACATGCCGTACGTAGCAAAGGTTTGTCTCTGGTATGAACATTCATATCCATCTGTTTCAATAGTGTTTCCGTTTAAAATATGTTTTCTAGTGTGTACACATATGCCTGGCTAAATCAGTTGGCACACAATATTATATTTTCTGATGTAAACTACCAGAGTTTGTCTTTTGTTCAGAATCTGAAACGAAACATATTCATAATTGGTAGTTTGCCAAGAGCAATATGTAGAAACAGTACTGACGTAGTGGATACTGAGTTTATTGTGTGGTTGACGACAGTTATAAACCAACTGTAATTTTGTTGTCTGTACCATTACCATCTATATGATACTGAGTTTACCGTGTGGTTGATGACAGTTATAAACCAACTGTGATTGTGTTGCGTATACCATTACCAACTATATGATATTGAGTTTACCGTGTGGGTGACGACAGTTATAAACCAACTGTAATTTTGTTGTCTGTACCATTACCATCTATATGATACTGAGTTTACCGTGTGGTTGATGACAGTTATAAACCAACTGTGATTGTGTTGCATATACCATTACCAACTATATGATATTGAGTTTACCGTGTGGGTGACGACAGTTATAAATCAACTGAAATTTTGTTGTCTATACCATTACCATCTATATGATACTGAGTTTACCGTGTGGTTGATGACAGTTATAAACCAACTGTGATTGTGTTCCGTATACCATTACCAACTATATGATATTGAGTTTACCGTGTGGGTGACGACAGTTATAAATCAACTGTAATTTTGTTGTCTATACCATTACCATCTATATGATACTGAGTTTACCGTGTGGTTGATGACAGTTATAAATCAACTGTGATTGTGTTGCGTATACCATTACCAACTATATGATATTGAGTTTACCGTGTGGGTGACGACAGTTATAAATCAACTGTAATTTTGTTGTCTATACCATTACCATCTTTATGATACTGAGTTTACCGTGTGGTTGATGACAGTTATAAACCAACTGTGATTGTGTTCCGTATACCATTACCAACTATATGATATTGAGTTTACCATGTGGGTGATTTAAAAAGTTTAACAAAGATAGTACGAAAATGATCATGACCAAAAATCTTACGAAGTTTATAAATCACATCACCATAGAAGTCAGGTTGTGATAGTCCTTGTCGCAGAAGAGTCCTTAAATTACTTATATATTTGGAAAGAAGATCAGGGTTACGATAATAACTTTTTGCAAAGGTTTTACGAAGTTTATGGTTGTCACAAAATGTCACGGGTAGAGCGTACTGGTCGTTCATAGCTCTTGTAAGTTATCGGTTACACCCAAATCTATTGTTCGAGTTGAAACAATTTCACAATATTCATGATCTATTCATGTAACACGTAAAAGCGTGCACATTTTAAGTGGCCGCCAGAGAGGCCGTGTCATAAGTTTAGTTTTGTGCTAATGCATGTAAACGTATAGGTATATTTCCCTTAAACGGCAAAATTGTATAAGGGGCCTCTCGTGTAGATTCAATACTGTAGATTTAGCCACGTTTGTCACGGACTGAACGGGGGAAATAATGATTTGGGCGTAATGTTTGCTATAAAACCCATTGTCTTCTAGCTCTCGCGGGGATGATCAATAGTACTTTGTTGGAACAGAGATTGGACGGCAAAATTCATAGGCAACATGTGGTTAGTAGTTTTATTAAACTTTTATCGTACATTTGTATTCAGTGGGCGGCGCCATCTTGTTTGGCGGTTACGACATCCGGTTAGCATTGATGTTTCTCAAACATAACTTTAGACTAGCATATGATTTTGAAGTTACTTTATTAGCTGTAATTATTGTAATTGATCATTAATTGTAAAACATTATTAATTTGATAACAGTGGATAATATGTGCATTAGTTAACGTTGGCGTATAACAACGTTGGCGTATAACTCGGTGATTGTAATACACGAGTGTTAACATTGCGTGCATGCATAACTCAGTGAGTGTAATATATGAGTAATTTGATCATGTTTATATTACATGTATTAGGGGCATTGATTAACAGCGACGTACATAGCGTATACATGGCGGTGTAGAATATGTATACATTGCTACTCATCATTAGTACAGCTTACATATATTGATTAAATAATGATTTGTTTGGGTAATGATAATAATGCAAGATTGTTATGTTTGTCAACCGACATCTAAAACGTATGTATAATTACAGCCTAAGCCATCCAGGGTTGGAGTAAGCCATCTAGATTTGGATATCCAGGAGTGGAGCTAAGCTTCCACAAGTAACGTTGACAAGCGGTGGAGACGGTCCCCGTACCTGCGCAGCCAGGTTTTACTAACGACAACCCCCGGGACACAAGGTGGGCCCGTTACCAGTCCTCACTGGAGGAATATCATTCACAATCTCAGTGGAGATTAACTATCATTGCATCGCGTCATCGACCCTTACAGAAGGCATTTGATGACAATCATCCATTGAATTCGCGCATCATCATCTTCATGAGCTCTCGCGCATCACAGTTATCGCGCTAGATCAACATTGTTATAGCTTTAACAACACTTTAGTGTCTTAGACATTCAGTATTTATAACAATACTAAGAACGTCTTAAACGTTCAGGAGAACACTCTTTTCATAGTTCAATTGTGTATTCGCTTGTTTTTTTAGATAATTGTATATATATTAAACATATTTTAAAAGTTGCATTAAACTTATGTAAATGCATTCACCGTCATTGATTCTTTCCTGAGTTAGCCCAACCACTACGGTCATCCTGTGACAATGGTAACGGTAACCCTGATTGAGTATCTTTTTAGTTATACAAAGATTACGAATATTAAAGTCCTCAACTCGAGAACAAACTCTTGAAAAACGAATACGTTGAGACACGCCATAAGAAGTTGCTCGGGGAACATCCCCATCCAAGTTGGGATAATCAAAAATGTCAAAATTAAAATCATCTCTCTTGTCATAGATTTTGCTAATTATTTCACCATTTCAATCGAGAGATATAAATCAAGAAAAGGAGCGTTATTATCAGATATATTAGCTTTGTTAAGCTGAAATTCTTTAGGATAAATATTTTTAACCATAGTTGGAAATAAAGAGTTGTCAATGTTCAATATGTCATCCAGATACCGAGAGGTGCCATTAAAGGCTTCAATAACATCTGCCTGGGTATCTGTTGAAAGACCCAACATGAAAGAAAGATAAAAATATCGGACAGGGAAAGCAGCATTCAAGGACGACAGTCAACCACAAAACACAAACACAAATACGCAAACAGATAAACGAGAAGGCAAAAGTAATAAAAAATGCAAACGACATCACAACCACAAAAGGGTTGACAATAGGGCTACCGCCTTGGAACGGTCAATGGCAACAATGGCCACATTGGGGGGGTGGGGGGGGGGGGGGGGGGGGGGGGTTAAACCGCACCATTAAAACAGGACAGTGTAAAAAAAAATCCCCGCCATTAAACCGCACCATTAAAACAGGACAGTGTAAAAAAAAAATCCCCGCCATTAAACCGCACCATTAAAACAGGACAGTGTAAAAAAAAAATCCCCGCCATTAAACCGCACCATTAAAACAGGACAGTGTAAAAAAAAATCCCCGCCATTAAACCGCACCATTAAAACAGGACAGTGTAAAAAAAAAATCCCCGCCATGATCTAATCTTTAACCAACAAGGCAGCATCAATAGGCAATATAAATAAAACACAAATATGCTCGTGTAAATATAATACAAAAAAAACAATAGCCTAGAAAGCCACGATGAAGGTACTCATTGACTTGGCAGAAGCCAGAGCAACAAGAGAATAAACCGTTAAGGGCATGACAAGAAAGATCATAGACAAACATCAAACGCCACCGTCCCAATGGGCTTTAGGTAGGCGTCATCATAGGGTCGACAGCCTGTCCGGTCATCGTACAATTAAAGAGGAAAGTATAGTGGCGAACTGTAAAAGGGTCCACCACCTCCGGAGAGCGACTGAAAAATCCGGATTCCGGAGATTTGGCAGGCCTGATATTTGTTAATGCCTGTACACTTACCATACATGATATTAGCATGCATCCTGTAGAATGTATTGAATTGATTAACAAGCTAGAATGTGACCTGACATTTATACAAAAAACAAGTCTCAAGACACATATTATGCCGGCACAAACTGGCGAAAGGTCATTCACGTGTACGCAATGCGAAATGTAATTCATTCTACGAGGGACTCTAAGAAGGTACATGGTGACACATAGACGACGGGGATACTCAAGATACACATGGTGGCACATACTTCAACTTGTGAGAGGCCGTTCATGTGTACATAATGCGAGATGTCATTCATACAACGATAAAATCGCACCGCACACATTATGATACATACAATCGAAGCAAGACTTAAATGTAAGATGCGCTAGAGATCGTCCATATCCATGCTCACATTTTAGCATGAAATTCAAACTAAAAGGTGGCCTTAAAATACATGCACAGATACACATACTGTACATATAGGAGAAGTATTTTACTATACATAATGCCTACATAATGACACCTGTGGGCATGAGATCGAATTTCACGCAAGAAGACTGATTTACAATCTGCATTCGATGAGATATAGACTATTTAAAGGAATAAGATAGAGCCTTCCTGTGCGGTCACTTGCTATTAATACGTGATCTTAGTAAACATTATTAGAAACAAACAAGAAGAGAACAGTTTTAACATAGTTTTTAATACCGGTAGTGTAAAGTGTAAATAGACTATTCAGTGGTGGTGAATATACGTGTACAGTGATATTACCTATAGAAGAAGTAACCTAGCAGTACTACTGCTGGGGTTCGCCATTTCTGGCGGTGAAGAATATAACAACAACAACAACAACAAATGGCATTTGCAGATAGTAAGATACAAGTAGAATAATGTTTTACTTTCATTCTTCATGTACTTATTTTTCTAATCAAAATTCTGAATACTATATACACTCCGAAAATATATGAAAGAATGTGCATCATATTACGATAAGGATCTAGTTAAGGCAATTGCACGTAATCAATGCTGAGTTATTTCCCTTATAAAGATTTTCTCCATTTACACATTATAATTGTGCGACTTTTTCATCAGCACACGTGTTCAACCATTCATCACGGTAGTCAACGACGAGGTATTTATTGTTTATTCTCTTTACTAGTTCTATGTATAATTGATCTGCGTTTGTGTTGTTTCTGTTCAAAAGCGGGTCCAGAGCGTTTGTGTTGTTTCTGTTCAAAGGTGGGTTTAGAGCGTTTGTGTTGTTTCTGTTCAAAGGTGGGTTTAGAGCGTTTGTGTTGTTTCTGTTCAAAGGTGGGTTTAGAGCGTTTGTGTTGTTTCTGTACAAAGGTGGGTTTAGAGCGTTTGTGTTGTTTCTGTACAAAGGCGGGTTTAGAGCGTTTGTGTTTTTTCTGTACAAAGGCGGGTTTAGAGCGTTTGTGTTGTTTCTGTACAAAGGCGGGTTTAGAGCGTTTGTGTTGTTTCTGTACAAAGGCGGGTTTAGAGCGTTTGTGTTGTTTCTGTACAAAGGCGGGATTAGAGCGTTTGTGTTGTTTCTGCACAAAGGCGGGTTTAGAGAGTTTGTGTTGTTTCTGTACAAAGGCGGGTTTAGAGCGTTTGTGTTGTTTCTGTACAAAGGCGGGTTTAGAGCGTTTGTGTTGTTTCTGTACAAAGGAGGGTTTAGAGCTTTTGTTTTATTCTCTTTACTAGTTCTATGTATATTCCCTGTATATTTGATCTGCGTTTGTGTTGTTTCTGTTCAAAGGCGGGTCCAGAGCGTTTGTGTTGTTTCTGTACAAAGGAGGGTTTAGAGCGTTTGTGTTGTTTCTGTACAAAGGCGGGTCCAGAGCGTTTGTGTTGTTTCTGTACAAAGGAGGGTTTAGAGCGTTTGTTTTATTCTCTTTACTAGTTCTATGTATATTCCCTGTATATTTGATCTGCGTTTGTGTTGTTTCTGTTCAAAGGCGGGTCCAGAGCGTTTGTGTTGTTTCTGTTCAAAGGTGGGTTTAGAGCGTTTGTGTTGTTTCTGTACAAAGGTGGGTTTAGAGCGTTTTTGTTGTTTCTGTACAAAGGTGGGTTTAGAGCGTTTAAAAAAAATGCTATTCGATATATTTTATATAGGAGACTAAAGCTTGCTATTGATTGTACTCCGCAATGTTTTGCCCGTTGTTCACTCCGTTTTGCCCATTGTTAACTCCGTAAGGGCTGGCGTGGCGCAGTCGGTAGCGTGGCGGATTTGTAACCAGAGGCCCCGTGTTCAATCCTCCGTGGTGCCACTGAGTTCCGTCGGTGTGTTCTTGGGCAAGACACTTTCCCTTAGCCCCGTCCGTCGGATGGGGACGTAAACCGGACGGTCCTGTGTATCGGTCTATCCTCCGAGCACGTTAAAGAACCATAGGAATCTATTCGATAATAAGAGTAGGGCTGGTTCCCGGATTCCTATGTATCCTTCCCCTCTCTCTGGGGCGGCTCTAAATAACCTATACTGTGTCAGGGTCCTCCACAGGATTTTTTTCAGGCGCTGGCATAGGCAGCGCGGGGGGTTGGTTTGGGAGGGGGCTGCCCCCTCCCATTGTCGATTTTTTTCCAATTCTAGGGTGCACCATATGCCCCGAGATGATTTTTAATTATAAAATGAAGATGGGGAAAACTATATTAAAGAGAATATAATTATACATATATATTACTTATTCAATAGTGTGACTCGGGATAAAGTCAAAATATTTTTTTTATTTTTTTTTAAAAAACGTTGAAAATTGATGGTTAAAATCTCGACGTTAAATATTATTGAACTAAAACTACAACATGACATAATATAATCTGCAATAAATACACCCCAATACAACAAACTCTTTATCCATTAAATTTAGACCATAATCAGCTACCATACACTTTACAATAATCTGCGTTTGAATAAAATAATATTAATATTCATTCTTTACATTGATTGCCCTTAAATTACATGTATTTATTTACTTACCATTTTCCATTTCCTCAACCCATTTGAAGTCTTTCTCCCAGTCTGGATTGAACCCGGTCAGCCTGGCTCTTTTGGCGACTGGTTCAGATGCTGAGTCACAGACAGTAGGTGCAGCCTCAACATTTCTTACCACAAAAAACTTGCCAATTCCCCTATCTAACTCTAAGGGTCTCTTACTACTTTGCTTCGACATTTTGTTATGATAAATTAATAGAAACATCGGGCATTTTATAGCAAAGTAACCCAGTTTCACTTCATTAACTTAATTAATTAAAGATATTAACTAATCTCTGAAAGTATCGAGTAATTAAAATAATCTGCAACAAATTAATACTTACAAACTGCAGACGATCCACGCAGAGAGCCGACGAACATCAAAACATCATAATTTTTTTAACAACTCCTTAATTATCACTCATCCTGTATTTAAATCACATTATCCAATCAATTATGTCACATCGCTTCATCTTATCTAATTAATCCCATCAAGTTTTGTTTGTCGGGACATAATAATGATCAACAATAAACTCAAGTGAATCACAGCTGACGCAACGCGACAACACCGTATCTCTGCCTGATTTGACTGGTTTATACAACTGTACACACTTGTCCTTGACGTGTAGTATTTCACACCGATAGCGCGTGACTTACATCCTGTGTAGAAGGTCTGTTTATAGTGTTTGTGTCGGACGATAAGCAACATGAATCAAGAAAATCAAAGCACCGCGCTTGGGATTTAAAGGACCGCGCTAATTTCAAGGACAGCGCAAATAAGCATTTTGATTTTCAAGCACCGCGCTAGCGCGGTGCTTAAAGGCGCTGTGGAGAACCCTGAATGTATGTCAGAATTATCGATTCCTTTAGGTACCCTTTGACTGTCAGTCAACCTCTGCAGCATGCTAACTCACTTGTAACATAGCCTGCAAGCTGAACGGCCAGGTACGAGCCCGTATCAGTCATTAATCAGGCAACCTTAGTACAAAAGGACCTGAGGGTTTGAGTTAGAAGGAAACAAAAAACAAGATTGCAATGTGTCCTTTAAAATTTAAGACTGTAATCTGGGATGAAAATTGAACATATAGGAGCCTGATGTAGTACATAACATTGGTTTATAACTGATAAAGTTTATTTAAGAATTGATTCCCATTTTTTCGTCATTTAAGCTGTTTTAGTAAAATGGCAAATTACATGGAGCTTGTTAGCGCTTAATGGAACTATCTCTCTGGCATTGGAGCTATCTCTTCTAAAAAATTGCGTATTTCTTCCCCAGAAACGTTCTCCATGTTATTTAATTTGTCAACAGGCAATATACGGACACCAACTGGTTGATATTTGATGTGTTCATGTCAATATGTAGTGTAAATATGCAACAAGCTGTGGAAAAACCTCGGTGGCGACGACCAAGTTGAGAAAACTGCAAAATCTGAACGGGCTTAGGAAGTCCATAGCATCAAATTAAGCATCTTTTGAGATTTCTTTTTGTGTCGTGTGCGAAGCTTAAACATAACCACACGGAACTGCATTCCTCGATATTTCATATCAAAGCAAATAAAAAAATAACGATGAAATAGCTAATCATACCCAACTGGTTTACCTTAATTTTTTTTATTGGAATTACCTCAAAAATGGCGATAGAGCACTTTTGCATATACCTCAAATGGAGGTTACTAAGCTCCACTGATTACCAGCCGTGTAGTGGCAAAGATGATTAAAATTCGAAATTACAAGATGATAATTCAATACGAAACAAGACGATAATTCAATACAATCGACCGGTGATAACTTTAATGGAAATTTCTGAGGGACACTAAAATCTTTTTTATGCAGCCATGCTGCAGTTTATTATAATTTCACCCTGGTTTTTGCATAATTTACTGCAGCTATTATTTGGAAGTTTCATAACACTAGTATTTGAATTTATATTTCATGATCTTCTTTTGTTAAAATTGTTGTTTAACAGGCATTTAGATCATATTTATCTTCCAGAGGTAGCTCCACTGATTACCATACATGTACTAGGCAGTGCTGTAACTAATTGTGTCATGAATTATTAGCCGAAACTATTTGCTTTTGTTTCTTATATATACTGTGACATGAATGTAGGCTTGCAAATCATGTATGACACTGACAAAATTATGAGTATAATTTAATGTAAGTACCCTTACAGTATATTTCCAGCATACTTCCAACTTACTTCCAGCATACTTCCAGCATGATTTTGGCTTATTGCTGCAGTATGATTGCAGCAATGCTTTCTTCATGCTGCAAACTACTTCCATAAAGATTAACATGCAGGAAGCATGAATGCAGAATGTTTCAAATATGTAAATTATGCTTGAAACATACTGCATATATATATGCTTCAGTGCAGTATATGATTCGATGCAGTATATGCTGGAATGCAGCAGAGTATAGCAGCACGAGAGCAGCATGTTTCAAATATGTAAATTATGCTTGAAACATACTGCATATATGCTGCAATTCAGTATATGCTGGATTCATATAAACAAAGCTTGGTGTTGACGGACTGATGGACGATGGACAAAAAAAAATCACAATACCACTTTGCACGTGTACAATATCATATAATGAGTTATTCTTGTTGAGCATCAAGCATTCCCACCCCACTCCAAGAACTACCAAGCTACCAGTAAAATTCCTTAAAAAACAAAAACATGATATTGCTTCATATTCATGCCTACAAACAAGCAGACTGATGTTGTTCATAGTAACTGTTGATGGATGTACTGATGAAGACGGGTGAATGATGGAAATAGCTCACTTAACTGAATCTTTTGATTACTATAATGTTGAGAAGGTTAAATAAATACCATATTTTTGAGTTATTAACAGTCTGAGTTATTAAAGTCAAGAATGATCAAATGCAGCATGATTGCAGCATTAGTGCAGTATATACTGCATTGCAGCATATTATTCATCATGCTTGGAAAATCTGCAGTAGATAAGCAGACGACGTTATTATCGGATTAACTTGCCAACAGTTTTATCAATAGACACTCGTAGCAGTTTTGGGACTTGTTAATTACAGTTATGTAAAAAAAAAAAATTGAATCCTTGAACAAGATTGGGTCGATTGTAAACATTTTCTGATTGTGAATGATCCAATGTTGACACTGATATTTATTCTGGAGGTTTGAACAGGTCTTACATGAATATCTGCCCTTGATTATCAATGATTGCAAAATTTGGTCTTCTTCAAAGCAAGCTTTATTTAAAATCACCATCATAGAAGAGCTATAATTTTCATCACTTGATCGTTGTCTGCGTCATCGTCTGCATCCAGGTTAAAGTTTGTAAGCTTGTAGCTCCAAAACTGCTTCACATACTGGATTGAAATTTCAAACATGTATTCGTCATCATTAGACAACATCATAGCGCCAGGATCTATAACTCATGCTTTTATTATGCCCCGCCACGAAAGTGGTGCAGACGTACATCACGTCGTCCGTACGTCACGTCGTCCATACGTCACATCGTCCGTACGTCCTGTTTTTACATTCAAGTTTTTTATTAAGACAATTTCTCAGATACCAAAAGCCGTACAGTTTTCAAACTTCATACACACTTACATCTATATGGCAGCAATATGTTTCTACTCGAATCAAGACAATCTAAATGACCTTGACATACTTTTTACACTTGTTAATTTACATCAAAGTTTTTCATTCAAGTTTTTTACATCAAAGTTTTTTGTTAAGTCCATTTTCATATTGTGTCTATGGTCCAGTTTAGATTCTCAAAACATGTAAGTTATATAATATACCTCATCACCAGTAGGTTTAGAAATGGTGTACATATGTTGTAAAATGTGCCTGTTGTTGGCGGGATAGTTACTTTAAACATTCTAGATTAAACAAGTTTTAAAAAATAACTGAATTGTTCAGCTAAACTGCATGCCATTAGAAGAACTGACTTGAAATAGAACAGAAATTGTCACAAGAAATGGTCAAAAAAATAAGTGGTGTTTTACTGACAGCCTTTTGAAACCAGTATCTAAAACTGATAATTATAACTGGAAATACTTATGTCCCACTTTTACGAAAAATTGCTTTTTAATTGGTTTAAAAATCTGCTTCTCTGACAGTTGGTAAAATTTCTTAACAGAATACTGCAGTTTTAACTGCATTTTTGGCTGATAACTGATGTTTAATGGCAGAAAAAATGGATTTGCGTGCAGTAGTCACGCCTCTTTGCAAAGTGAAGTTTATTCATAATTGGACGCTTTTTATTTTTAAAGGAAAGTATCAAGGGAATGTAAATGTATATACATGTATATATAATAAGTGCATGTAACCTACAATAAATGTATAACTTTTATCATGGACATATATGGTGTATGTAGGTCTATGAATATTATCTATAGTTAGCAATATGTAAAACCATAGGCTTTGAACTATTCTAATAATTAACGGGACATATGGCAATCTTGATTTTTTTAAAAACTTGCGGAATCCCTTAGTTTTCCTACATAAATTGCACTGGGTCAGTCATTGATATTAATTATGAGAATAGTATAAAGCAAATTGTTTTTGCATATTACTAACTGTTGATTAAATTTCACCAATAATATATTCAAACCTATGGTAAAATTATATTTAAATATATGCAAGCAGATTTAAAGTAAATATTATACTGGATTAATAAATCGAGGACTTATTTTAATGCTTGATAAAGACTTCAAGATTGCCACATGTCCCTTTAATATAGATGATTGTAACATGCAAGTTATGTATAAAAAAAAAATGAAAAAAATGGGATGCCACTTTTTTTAAACAAATCAAGATTGTCACATGTCTCTTTAAACAGAATTATGACCCTTTTTCAACTTACAATTTTTTTCTTTTAAGAAATATTCAATTTCTCACCATATAATAGAAACCTTCTATCTATATATATAATAGAGACCTTATATCTATATATATTTATATAATAGAAACCTTATATCTATATATATTTATATAATAGAAACCTTATATCTATATATATTTATATAATAGAAACCTTACTTTCAGAAATGTTAAAATGTTCATACCTCTAAAACCCCTACACTGAATTTGATGAACTTGACACATGCATTCACTGACATCACTGACACATCTCAAAATCGATTAAAAACAATTCAGTGAAGCTTTACATATGTATTCACTATCATGAGAAGAACTCGTTGTGATGTGTAACAAAATTAGTTTCTCCATAAATGAACAAGGCCTCAAAAGTTGAGCGCGCTGTCCTTGACAGCTCTTGTTCTACATTAACCTATTTTGGATGGTCCATTGACAGCTCTCTTGTTCTACATTAACCTATTTTGGATGGCCCATTGACAGCTCTCTTGTTCTACATTAACCTATTTTGGATGGTCCATTGACAGCTCTCTTGTTCTACATTAACCTATTTTGGATGGCCCATTGACAGCTCTCTTGTTCTACATTAACCTATTTTGGATGGTCCATTGACAGCTCTCTTGTTCTACATTAACCTATTTTGGATGACCCATTGACAGCTCTTGTTCTACATTAACCTATTTTGGATGGCCCATTGGATTGCATGGTGGACTTGTAATTCAGAGGACCCAGGTTCAAGCCTCACCAGCGTTTCTGAGTTTCGTCAGTGGGTTCTTGGGTAAGTTCCCAGATCCCCATGTATCCACTCTATCTCTCTCCAAGCTTGGCCAGAATATTCATATCGATGAAAGCTTGTTTGGCTGGAATAAGTTTTCAAGTTTTCACTGATATAAACAGTCGGGCCACAAAGTTTGGTAAAGATCCAATGAAAAATGAATTGGCTATAGAGATTTATTTAACACAGCAAAACACAGCATTGTTTAATAAATCAAGGGCCATAACTCTGGTGTTAATAATCTGATCTAGCTGGGTTTCAAACGTATTAGAGCTTTAATTTATATCAGCAATCTGGCTGAGTTTGGTAAAAATCATATGGAAAATGAAGGTGCTAGAGAACAATAATGAGGTGCTAGAGAACAATAATGAAGCAAACTGTAGTCTTAAATAATTCAAGGGTCATAACTCTGGTTTTACTCATCTGATGTATCTAGTTTTCGAACTTGTCCGACCTGTTAATAATGTAAGCATCCTGCCAAAGACTGGTCAAGATCAGATGAATAATTAAGGAGCTAGAGTGTTCACAAGGCACATTAAGACATTTTTCAATAAATTAAGGGCAGTCACATAGTAGATACAGGCGCTCTTGTTAAAATATGCCATATTAAACGCTCATAATTGATGAGTTTTTTTTTATATATGATGTCAATTATGCCAAGTACTGTTTAAGAAACATTCAACATTGATAAAATACTGACATCCAAAAGAAACGCACCACCATTTTAAATGTACAAATTAGGCATACCGTTTCCATAAGCATAACCTAATCTATGTCCGAAGTTGTTCACTGTAAACATTTCCAACGGAGAATAAACACCCATTACTAATGTTTGAAATGTCCCCACAAATAATATATAACTATAAACAAAAAGAAATGATAATTGTAAAATCGGTGCGTTTCTTTTGGCATTCAGTATAATACAAAATAAACTGTCCTTTTAAAGGGACTGGAGACGATCCGGAAGAATTATGAGTGTCAATCCGAATAAAACCATCATAATGGTCTCACACCTCTATTATCTTCCCTGAAAGCTCACTGACCTAGAGACAAAAGGAAAACAGAAAATAATTCTATTTTTTCTCAATTTTAGGCAATTTTTAATTTGAAAAATAGGCTTTTCTTTGCTTTAGCATACATCTGCAGTGTAAAAGACAGATGATACAGAAAATCCCATGTTGATATGAGGTTTCATTCAAATTTCAGAATTGTTTGACCGAAGCACCACATATTCAGCTAGATAGTGTATGAATTTTGTATTTTCCATAGGGTTCACAAAACATGAGTGAGAAAAAAACCCAACCTGGCTAACTTATATATTTTATTGTTTTAAATTACTGGTCTTGGCTATACTGAAGATATTAAACCAACAACAATGTCTGCTGCCCTGCTTTGAAGCTCAGATGTTGGAAAAGGCTGTACAGTAACCCTATGGGAAAATTAATTGTGGTGTGAGACCTAATGTGTTTTAGTTTCATATGTAATATGCACATGCATTGAACTAGGCTCTCTTATCCGTCCGTTTTATGTGTTGATGAAAAAGCTTGATCAAGAATCATTATAGATGACTCGGCCAGTTTTCGCCGTATACATCATTATTGTTTTAAGACGCTTGTGAATTCTTGTATTGTGATCAAAGTACACTTATTTGAATGATATCAAGAATTTGTAGCGTTATAAACCATATCTGAATTACCATTTATGATTAAGCAACACAAATCAGCCGAGTCGACAAGATACAGACCAAACATGTTCATGAATAATAATTAAACCAAGGCAATATGCGAGGCGATATGCGAGGCAATATGCAACATATTTATACGAGGCAATATGCAGCATACTTATGTGAGGCAATATGCAGCATACTTTAATGCATATAAAACTGAAGCACATTATGAAGGTTTTAATTTGTATTTGGAATAACATCAATACTCGCCTCCAAATCACATCCAGTACATTTAAAACGAAACACCTTGTCTTGTTAGGTAGCTATAAAGGCGGGTGGGTATGAGAAAAACAGTGAATAATCTTTAATAAATTTATCACTCAATTAAAAAATTGACACCTATGTTTCTATGCAAAAATGTATGCGTCCATGGCGGTAATTCGGACATGGAAGTACCATTTAATTAAGTGCAGGTAAATCAGATTGACAAATCTACAAAACGATAAAAATGACAGACACTTAGGGATCATTTTGTCCGTCATCCGTCCGTCTTCGTCCGTCCATCGTCGTCCATAACACTTGTCAAACGTGCAACCTAACATTGGCCATAACTTCAACAGTTTTAGATCTCTGTTCATGAAACTTCACCTACATCTTCATCTTACCTCAAGGAATGTAATGTCATTACACATCTCCATTAACTTTAACCTGCAACCTAACCAAGCTCATAACTGGACATAACTTCAAAACTATTTAACGGATGTTCATGAAACTTCGGAAATATCTTTATCTTAATTATTACCCCAAAGAATGTCGTTGTACTTTTCCAGTAACCCGGACTCATTTTGGCAGAGTTATTCCCTTTTTCATAATACTTAAACCTGCAACCTAAACCAAGCTCATAACTGGCCATACTGAAATTCAAAACTATTTGACGGATGTTCATGAAACTTCACAGATATCTTCCTCTTACTCCAAGGAATGTTACATCCCTATCCTGACGAAGCATGTTACATCCCTATCCTGACAAGGCATGTTACATCCTTATCCTGACAAGGCATGTTACATCCTATCCTGACAAGGCATGTTGCATCCTTATCCTGACGAAGCATGTTACATCCCTATCCTGACAAGGAATGTTACATCCCTATCCTGACGAAGCATGTTACATCCCTATCCTGACAAGGCATGTTGCATCCTTCTCCTGACAAGGCATGTTACATCCCTATCCTGACAAGGCATGTTGCATCCTTATCCTGACAAGGCATGTTACATCCCTATCCTGACAAGGCATGTTGCATCCTTCTCCTGACAAGGCATGTTACATCCTTATCCTGACAAGGCATGTTACATCCTATCCTGACAAGGCATGTTGCATCCTTATCCTGACGAAGCATGTTACATCCCTATCCTGACAAGGAATGTTACATCCCTATCCTGACAAGGCATGTTACATCCTTATCCTGACAAGGCATGTTGCATCCCTATCCTGACAAGGCATGTTGCATCCCTATCCTGACAAGGCATGTTACATCCTATCCTGACAAGGCATGTTACATCCTTATCCTGACAAGGCATGTTACATCCCTATCCTGACAAGGCATGTTGCATCCTTATCCTGACAAGGCATGTTACATCCCTATCCTGACAAGGCATGTTGCATCCTTCTCCTGACAAGGCATGTTACATCCCTATCCTGACAAGGCATGTTACATCCCTATCCTGACAAAGCATGTTGCATCCCTATCCTGACAAGGCATGTTGCATCCCTATCCTGACAAGGCATGTTACATCCTTATCCTGACAAGGCATGTTGCATCCCTATCCTGACAAGGCATGTTGCATCCCTATCCTGACAAGGCATGTTGCATCCCTATCCTGACAAGGCATGTTGCATCCCTATCCTGACAAGGCATGTTGCATCCCTATCCTGACAAGGCATGTTGCATCCTTATCCTGACAAGGCATGTTGCATCCCTATCCTGACAAAGCATGTTGCATCCCTATCCTGACAAAGCATGTTGCATCCTTATCCTGACAAGGCATGTTGCATCCCTATCCTGACAAGGCATGTTGCATCCCTATCCTGACAAGGCATGTTGCATCCTTATCCTGACAAGGCATGTTACATCCCTATCCTGACAAGGCATGTTGCATCCCTATCCTGACAAGGCATGTTACATCCCTATCCTGACAAAGCATGTTGCATCCCTATCCTGACAAAGCATGTTGCATCCTTATCCTGACAAGGCATGTTGCATCCCTATCCTGACAAGGCATGTTGCATCCTTATCCTGACAAGGCATGTTACATCCCTATCCTGACAAGGCATGTTGCATCCCTATCCTGACAAGGCATGTTGCATCCTTATCCTGACAAGGCATGTTGCATCCCTATCCTGACAAGGCATGTTGCATCCCTATCCTGACAAGGCATGTTACATCCCTATCCTGACAAGGCATGTTGCATCCCTATCTTGACAAGGCATGTTACATCCCTATCCTGACAAGGCATGTTGCATCCCTATCCTGACAAGGCATGTTACATCCCTATCCTGACAAGGCATGTTACATCCCTATCCTGACAAGGCATGTTACATCCCTATCCTGACGAAGCATGTTACATCCCTATCCTGACGAGGCATGTTGCATCCTTCTCCTGACAAGGCATGTTACATCCCTATCCTGACAAGGCATGTTGCATCCTTATCCTGACAAGGCATGTTACATCCCTATCCTGACAAGGCATGTTACATCCCTATCCTGACAAGGCATGTTACATCCCTATCCTGACAAGGCATGTTGCATCCTTATCCTGACAAGGCATGTTACATCCCTATCCTGACAAGGCATGTTACATCCCTATCCTGACAAGGCATGTTGCATCCCTATCCTGACAAGGCATGTTGCATCCCTATCCTGACAAGGCATGTTACATCCCTATCCTGACAAGGCATGTTGCATCCCTATCTTGACAAGGCATGTTACATCCCTATCCTGACAAAGCATGTTGCATCCCTATCCTGACAAAGCATGTTGCATCCTTATCCTGACAAGGCATGTTGCATCCCTATCCTGACAAAGCATGTTGCATCCCTATCCTGACAAGGCATGTTGCATCCCTATCCTGACAAGGCATGTTGCATCCCTATCCTGACAAGGCATGTTGCATCCCTATCCTGACAAGGCATGTTGCATCCTTATCCTGACAAGGCATGTTGCATCCTTATCCTGACAAGGCATGTTGCATCCTTATCCTGACAAGGCATGTTGCATCCTTATCCTGACAAGGCATGTTGCATCCTTATCCTGACAAGGCATGTTACATCCCTATCCTGACAAAGCATGTTGCATCCTTATCCTGACAAGGCATGTTGCATCCCTATCCTGACAAAGCATGTTGCATCCCTATCCTGACAAGGCATGTTGCATCCCTATCCTGACAAGGCATGTTGCATCCCTATCCTGACAAGGCATGTTGCATCCTTATCCTGACAAGGCATGTTGCATCCTTATCCTGACAAGGCATGTTGCATCCCTATCCTGACAAGGCATGTTGCATCCCTATCCTGACAAGGCATGTTACATCCCTATCCTGACAAGGCATGTTGCATCCCTATCCTGACAAAGCATGTTACATCCTTATCCTGACAAGGCATGTTACATCCCTATCCTGACAAAGCATGTTACATCCTTATCCTGACAAGGCATGTAACATCCCTATCCTGACAAGGCATGTTGCATCCCTATCCTGACAAGGCATGTTACATCCCTATCCTGACAAGGCATGTTGCATCCCTATCCTGACAAGGCATGTTACATCCCTATCCTGACAAGGCATGTTGCATCCCTATCCTGACAAAGCATGTTACATCCTTATCCTGACAAGGCATGTTACATCCCTATCCTGACAAAGCATGTTACATCCTTATCCTGACAAAGCATGTTACATCCCTATCATGACAAGGCATGTTGCATCCCTATCCTGACAAGGCATGTTACATCCCTATCCTGACAAGGCATGTTGCATCCTTATCCTGACAAGGCATGTTACATCCCTATCCTGACAAGGCATGTTACATCCTTATCCTGACAAGGCATGTTGCATCCCTATCCTGACAAGGCATGTTGCATCCTATCCTGACAAGGCATGTTGCATCCCTATCCTGACAAGGCATGTTGCATCCCTATCCTGACAAGGCATGTTGCATCCCTATCCTGACAAGGCATGTTGCATCCCTATCCTGACAAGGCATGTTGCATCCCTATCCTGACAAAGCATGTTGCATCCCTATCCTGACAAGGCATGTTGCATCCCTATCCTGACAAGGCATGTTGCATCCCTATCCTGACAAGGCATGTTGCATCCTATCCTGACAAGGCATGTTGCATCCCTATCCTGACAAGGCATGTTGCATCCCTATCCTGACAAGGCATGTTGCATCCCTATCCTGACAAGGCATGTTACATCCCTATCCTGACAAGGCATGTTGCATCCCTATCCTGACAAGGCATGTTGCATCCCTATCCTGACAAGGCATGTTACATCCCTATCCTGACAAGGCATGTTGCATCCCTATCCTGACAAGGCATGTTGCATCCTATCCTGACAAGGCATGTTGCATCCCTATCCTGACAAACATGTTACATCCCTATCATGACAAGGCATGTTGCATCCCTATCCTGACAAGGCATGTTGCATCCTATCCTGACAAGGCATGTTGCATCCCTATCCTGACAAGGCATGTTGCATCCCTATCCTGACAAGGCATGTTGCATCCTATCCTGACAAGGCATGTTGCATCCCTATCCTGACAAGGCATGTTGCATCCCTATCCTGACAAGGCATGTTGCATCCCTATCCTGACAAGGCATGTTGCATCCCTATCCTGACAAAGCTGCCACTAAAATGCTTTTTAAAAGTAAGGCTCATTTTTGTCCGCGCCATAACTCTCTAATGCTTCGAGGCATTTTGACATCAAGATAATGTTGCACCCAACACCCATGTCTTAAGCATATATATGCAGTGTAAAAAGACAGATGATACAGAAAATCCCATTTTGATATGAGGTTTCATTTAAATTTCAGAAGTGTTTGACCGAAGCACCACATAGTCAGCTTGATAGTGTATGACTTTTGTATTTTTCAAAGGGGCCACATAAGCATAAGCGAGAAAAAACACAACAAACTGACTAACGTATGTATTTTATAGTTTTAAATTTCTGATCTTGGCTATACTGAAGATATTAAACCAACAACAAGGTCTGCTGCCCAGCTTTGAAGCTCATATGTTGGAAAAGGCTGTACAGTAACCCTATGGGATAATTAATGGGGTGTGAGACTTGAAAGATCACTTTGTCGTCGTCATTGACTGTCGTCCATCCGTCACACTTTAATCCGCATCCTAACCTTGGCCATTACTTGTATATGTGTTGACCTATGTTCATGAAACTTCACACACATCTTCATCTTAACCCAATGAATGGCTTTACACAGTGATGATGATGGCTTAAAAACTCTGATTTTCATTTTGGCAGAGTTATGCCCCTTTCATAAAACGTTAACCTGCAACGCTAACCAAGCTCATAACTGGCCATAACTTAAAAAGTATTTGACCTATGTTCATGAAACTTCACACACATTTTATATCTTACCGCAAGGAGTACAGTTACACATGACCAATTACTCTGACTCATTTTCAAGTGGCGCATCTTTTCATAAAACTTTAATCTGCAACCTAAAATGGCTCATAACTTGGCATAATATTGACCTATGGTCATGAAACTTTATACAGTTCTTCCTTATTAATTGTCCTATGCAGATGTATGCCCCTTTTCATAAACCGTAACACTTTAAAAAAAAAAAAGCTCCATAATTTATGAAGGATGTCTTCAAACATCATACTTAGATTGTCCTTTAAACATGCACATGGCACGCGACACAAGTGTTCCGTGGAACACCATTCTAGGTGACTATGCTACAACTATTCTTAATAAACATAATTATTATCTAGTTCTATTTAAGCCGATGTGTCTTTTTGACATATATTTTTTTGATTTGATTTTTTGTGAATTGCTGCATCTTTAACTCAAGTATGGATGTTAAAATGCAGCAGTGCACATACCTAAGGCTAAATAACATATTAATATGTCTGTGGGCAGTGTAATTTTCATATAAAAAACTAATTTTCCACTTGAAAAATCACCAGAAAAGGTGGGATCACATGACATGTAAGAAAGTTCTTGTTTGTTTACTAAACAGGTCAAGGGTACAGTTGTTTTCAGTGATGAAATACCCGATAGATTCAGTACGGTACTTTCAGTACCATAATATGGTCCGCAATCCGTTACTCCGCGTGTTTTATACCAAACCGTTAAACATACGCTGGTTTCTAGTTCATAAATAGCTGGATAAAACAAAACGTAATTACGGGAACCAAATTAGAAACCGGTGTATTGTTTTGGCGGAAAATTATGCTTTCGCAATTTTCAAAAAGCATGAAATGAACGGTCTTATTGATATTTGGCAAGATGGTAAAGTCTTTGACAAGATTGAAATTTAGTTTAAGACATTTGTTAAACATCACTTTAATGCGAAAATGTTCATTTATAGATATATAGCGTTGATAACAACATTCACGAAAACACTTACGAAAATATTATTCAAAAATATGAAAATAGTACAATGATGGTAGTACCGCCTTAATTTGATTCTTAGTGATGTTGCAATCTTATAAGAGAGCACTCGTACTGAACATCTAACAATCAACCATAGACCAAGGGGCGAACCTGGGCATACGCACGTACGCACGTGCGTACAGGTTATTAAAGAAGCAAAAAAATAAAAAGGGCTAAAAATGCGAAATATGCAATAAAAAGTGAAGGTATAGGGGTGTTAGGCACATTTGTGAATCCAAAACTTGATGGTGCGTATACCTAAATTAGTCTTTTTCTCTGTTTTGTAAATGACATGCCCATAGATATCCATAGCTCTGTCCCACTCTTCTTCTTCCGGTATATGCAGGGTTCCTCTGGAACATACTCTCACAGTGAAGTGACTATGAAGGAGGATCAAAGCGTGTATGTACAATTAAAAGCAGGATAAAAACATCAGTCTTGGTCTATCCGAGGACTACCACAATTCTTCAACTGGATGGACTGGGAATCGATCGTGCTGGTCGGCAAGCTGTTCCACAATCTGATCCCTGCTGGAAAGAAGGAGAACTTGTGAGCGTTCACCCTGCTTTGTGGTACCAAGTAGCGACTGTCATGACCCCTTGTACTTGCTCCTATAGGTTGGAGGAATGGGCTGGTTGGTATCTTACCAGTTGATGTATAATTCTGTACATCATTACAGCTTTTAGTGTTTCCCCCAGCCTTGAAAAAGGCAGGGGTAAATAATAAAAAAAAAAAATGCGCAAAATTAGTAAAAAAAAATCTTTGTAACTTAACGTCGCTTTTATGGTATGTCTGAGTATGCGTTTTCATCAATCTTTTATATCTACTTCTGTGTATTGGGCGAATACAAATAAAATAAAAAAATATTTAGTTTGCTGTGGTGGTATTTATAATTAAAATTATTACACAATGTTCATTGTATAACTTAACTTGCAGTCATTTGAGCAATATTACCATTACAGCAAACTAATTAAAGTTTTATTATTATTATTATATTCTTTTAACAGTGTTCTTAGAATTCAATGTAGTCTTGCTAAATGGTTTGAGTATGAATTTTCATCGACTCAATCTTCTACATCTACTTTTGTGTATTGGGTGAATACAAATAAAATAATAATATTTAGTTTGATGTGGTGGTATTATTATACAATGTTGATTGTATTACACCATGAACTTACCTTAGTCTGGTACTGAAGAAAGATGCAATAGAATAATTATTCTTTGCAATCTTTGACTGTTCTTTATCAACAATTTGAAGTTTTCTTTTTACAGAAGGCATTGCGAATCAGACATATATGTTCAAAGTAATAATTTGTAAAAAAATATGATTTGTGACTCCAGATTCAAAACTTACCAATCAGAAGTCAATAAACCATAACTCATTTGCTCAATCGCTAATTAAGTTCCTCAAACTTT
>JAWPHD010013202.1:0-7500 GCA_037043455.1 Cyrtodaria siliqua
AGCATGATTTATAAAGTTCAAAATAATACAAATTAAATAAATCAAGGTGCTAATTTCAATGCTTGAGTAAATATTTCAAGATTGCATGCTGTGTATGCCTTTAAGTTGTGCAATGTTTCATGAGATAACACCGTCAGGCTTTTTTTCTTTCATACACGGGGCCTGAGATAAACTCCCCTAGCGAAACAAACTACTCTTTTTCCCCCTCTTAGGCTGAGAAAACTTCCTCTAAAAGAAAAAGAAAGATATTTTTGCTTAACATTACTTTCTCAACATGTATTATGTTTGGTATACAGTTATAGAACACAGTTTATCTAAAATGTACCTTCTTTTGCCATATTTGCACACCCAAATCTTCAACATTCTGCCCAATACAGTGTTCCCCCCCTGTATCTCGAAATGATTAATCGCTAGTATGTTTTCCCCTTTAACTCGAAAATCACGCTTTTTTTCCCCCCGTATTGAAGGACCTGGGCCTCTTCCACTTTTCCGAAAAAAGCCCTGCTCGATAAAGTCAGCTTGAAAGCATGTAATGGGAAAGTTGACCTGATGAGTATTAAAACGATTCTAAATAAGCACTGAAGTGCATGTTAAATTTGACCATTATTGAGGAGCTCTTACATCTTATAACACTTACAGACCCCTATACCTAACATCCCATTCCTGTATGTTCTACACTATGAAAACTTCACCTCACTAAAGAGCAGTTGTGGCTGTTAGAATGAATGAATGAATGGTATTTTACGGCACGTCGACACATAAATAGGTCATATTGTGCGCAAAACTGTCAAAAGATGAAGAAATGAGAGGATTAATGTAAAAATTAATGTAATATATAAAGATAAAACTATTTACAAATAGGAGGATATGGTAGTAATATAAACTATATGTAAGTTTTAGACCTGGGACATGGCCACCCAGCCAACAAGATAACTTCAAATTATAGTTTCAGTCGAGTGTATTGCAATCTCTCAGGAAAAAGCAAGTGTAATTACAAAAAACATAGTCTTGGCCAAACAAGCAGGACAATACAGGGGCTCAATATAAAGCGCTTGCACACTTACAAAATGCAAGTTATTTGAGAAAAATGCAGCTGAATTTTCAGAGCTTGTGAAGAACTGTGAGTGCATCTTTTAGGTACAAAAAAGTTAATAGCACGTTTGATAGATTGATCAAAATAACCAAACTGGAAAATGAAAGATCTAGAGCTAGTTGTTGTCTTTTACAACAGTATATTTAATTTCAGAGATAGTGTACTATATAGCAGAGTTGTACACTGAAATGTTTTTAAACGGAAAAAGAGAAAAAAGTACCTGCAGAAATACATTTTTGAGCATTTTTGAGAATGAATCTCGCGAAAAAACAACAAAACAGAAGCGAAAAGCAAGTGGGTTAAAAGTTAAATTCTACCCCTGCAAATACCATCTTTCCATATAGCTGCATACAGTACTTTTATACACATGTATACATATACTTGGTGGGTGGAACGACTGATTGTGCAAACGACCGAATGGGGCAACCACCTGGTCGTGGAGCTAGCTTAAAAAATTCTTGCATACCGGATATGGTGATCATTTGCATGGGTGGTGGAAAGGCCTGATCTTGTTTGATAGTATGATTATAAGCATGATAAATATGTTCATGACAATAATAGGAATCGTTAACTAAACAACTTGTCCAATGTTTTGAATTTTAAAGTAGCTTATTCTGCCAAACAACAACAAATTTTACAACATAATCCACGCCATTTTAAACCTTCGGATGATAGTGGTATGTATGTAACTTACACATTTTGAGATTCCAAACTCTATACGACATAATATAAACGACTTTAACCAGCCTGACCAAACTGGAGCGTTCGTAGTTAAGAGTTACCAATCATAATTCATTTTACTCATATTCAATCATGTGTATTTTAAAAACCAGTGAATAAACCAATCATTTTAATTGGTACATTTATATTAATTTATTATTGTGACATGAACACCTGTATATAGTTTTGAAAAATGGTTTTGTAGCGTACACAGTTGTCATTATTTGGCAGATTAGTTTCTTTAAAGAAACATAGTTTTTTAATGGAATATTTTGTATCTGAAAATTTTGTCTCTTAACAATATGTTACTTGGATTCTCATCTTTGCAATATTTTAAAGTATAGACAAGCATATGAAGTGTGCTTATTTTCCCAATTGATCATAATTTGTATTATGTCCCTGCTTTTTTAGTTTTTCAACAGATCCTTTAATGCTCTGTTTTTGTTTACTTCATTTATCAGGGCTGGTTGAAATTCTTAAGAAAACAGAAGCATATATCGTTTCTTCCATTTGGAATGATGGGTTCATGTGGCAAGAGTTTGCAGGTGTTGCTGATCCTGGAGACTGTGTACCAGGTAAAATCATAATTTTGTAAACTTCATGTTAAACTTTCATTCAGTTTGTCCTTTCTAGATGTTTTTCGTAAAACAGAACTAAAATGAAATCAGGAATGCGATATTTCATTGAATTAGCGCAGTAAGTAGTAGTGTTCACAATACTCTTTTCACCCATTATCATGATTATTGCTTTCACTCATTCATAGTTTATGACTGTTGAATGGTCAACCTCCGCAAATTTATGTATTTAATTGTATTATATAAATAAACAAATAGAACATGGTAACCATGTAACTCCAGTGTAAATAATATTATGTAACATAAATTTTGTTTTCATATTTTTTTTAAACAGATTTAATATTGTCATTGATAAATAGTGCATGCGATTAGAAAAATACCCTTGTTTATGCTAAAAGCAACCAACCCTAAATTTAATGCCTGCTGGTTCAGGAGCCCACTTTCCATCTCTTAAATGGAAAAATAAACTAATTTTTCAGACAAATCTATGTATCGTGACAATTTTTTACTCTACTTTCTATTAGGTTACCTCTTCCTGAAAAGGACGTAGGTATGAATGATAAGGGGCAAAATTGGCCCCCAATGAATGAACGTTTATATGCGCAAGTTTTGATATCTTGTTTAGCTACAGATGAAGTGAATCATTATTAAAACTCATTACAAGAACGTTTGAAGGCTCTAAATGAATTCAAGGAGCTCACAAACAAGGCATTTCTTTCTAAAAAATGACATTTGTGGTTCATTTTCAGCAGTTTTCAATCAGTTTTTGGTTCTTAAAAGCTGTTAAAAGTATATCATTTATTGCTATACGTTCTCCTCGATTTAAACTTACTACATTCCTGAATATTAAACTGTATTTTATTGTTTATATCAGTTTGTCCGTCGGAAGCAGTGTTAAGGTGGAGGGAGAATTGGTCCCAAGGTTTCTGGAAAAAGCTCAGGCAGTGGAGCTGAGGGCGACAAATATTCAGATGTTGCGGCATATGTAAGGGGTGAGGGTGGGGTTGTACTTAGTTTGTTTACACATTTTATTATAAAAACAATTAAAACATTCTTATAATTTAAACCATTTGTGAAGTTCATAGTCGAAATGATTAATTATAAATAAAACTTTCTCAGCCAGTATATATTGTGCAAGATACATACCTGTGGTACCAGGACAGGAGGAGACAATATTTATTTACTGATGGTAATTTGTCCAGGAATTGGCTTTGTTAACACACTAGCACCTTTTTACCCTTTACTCGCTACATATAATGTCTGGCTGCTGATCAGTCATTCCCCAAAACACCCCTTTGTCACATAAATGGAATGGTCTCAATTAAAAGAAATAAAAAGAACAGTTCATGATCAGGCCTACGAGTTACAATGGATGCAAAGGCTATTATTGTTCATGCTTAGCGGGTTAAGGGTTAATATATTTCATCCAGTCCTTTATCAAACTTGGCAGAATAATTTCTATTAAAACAAGGCATTAATAACTTCAGAGCTGCTGTTCTTTGAATTACTGGGAATCTGTCATGTTTTGCATGCATGATTTCACTAGGTCCAATTGATGTAATTGTTGCTATTGTGTGTAAACACTCTAGACAGCATTGATGGTTGTCATTTTTTATTGAGACAAACTAGCCATTAGAGCGTTAACAGGCCTTGAGTTGTTTTTTTTCAGATTTGTATGTTCAGATATAAATTTGTATAATATTTATAGTGGGCACAGGTTATATATATTAACATAATCAACATATGTAAAAAAACATGTTTTATTGCACAGGATTATCCTTTTAAAGTAAAGGGGTGATCATAAACTTGACTACACAGGGGCTATTCAACATCTGCGTCCCAGAACCCTGACTTCAACAGTGCCTTGCTGATGGGTCAGAAACTCTGCATCTATGGCCATCCATTAAACATTTCCAGGTAAGTTTTAAATGTTATTATTTGTTACCTTTCATTAGCATTTTTGACTGTATTGAAAACAGGTGTCTAGAAAGGATGTTGTTGTTTAAGCAGTCAGGGGTGTAACTGATTGAAGTTATTCTCTCAAATATCTTGTACACGTTATTATTTCGTAGCAGTGAACATCCTTGAAAATCGCTGTTTATTTTGAAATTCGCGGTAGTTTACGTCATTGCTACTGCTCAAGGCATGTAGCAAGACGGAAGTACCAGCAGGCATTGACAGCATGGAAGCTGACTTGACGGGAGAGTGATAATTTTCCGATTTTTATGCGCTTTTTTTCACAAAATTGATCAAATTTGAGTAATTTCAGACACATTATTTTATCCTTTCCCATTTTTTTCGGCGCTGCCGTATTTTTTCCTGTTTTATTTTTACCGTTCCCTGATAAAGTTAGTCAACAATGCTCGTACGCATCGCGATATAACTCTACGCATCGTGTTGGAAGTTGATCGGTCTAAGAAAATGTAACTTGTGTAAGTTATTGTCTGCTAAATGTCGGAAAATTAAAAAATGAGTAAGATAGACTAACTCGTGCAGGGCTTGTTCGGTATATTCTTCGTCATCGTCATGTTTATATATGATGGAACATGTACGTGCACCTTTGGGAAATGAAATTGTATGGGACAGCTGTTCAACATGTTATTGGTTTAAATAAACATGATAAATAATAATGATGTTAAATATTAAATACCAATTGAAAAGTAAATTGTTGTGAAAAACGTTTTTTGTATGTCCTGTAACCATGGTAACAGTTTTAATAACTTACTCTGAGAGAGCAACCTCAATGCGGAAATGAGATGAATATATCGTAGACAGAGGAGGTATGGCCAAATTTATATGCTATATGTGGGAGAGGATATTGGGTGGGGTCCAGAGACAAGGAATAAGAAATGACGGGACGTAGGGAGATGAGGTGGTGGTGTGTGGGAGATTTTTAAAATGACAATATAGTAAACAAAATGATAGAGAAGTAATAAAAGGGGGGACGAATGGAGGGCGAATTACTATCCCTTGTACACGCCTCTCCCTGTTACATGCTTGCGTTGAGTTTCTGAGCATGCTGATGGGGTACCAAGCTTACTAAATGGCTACGTACTGCATAACCTGTAGTTCTATGTTCATCATGTTTATCGTCAAGGCCAGTTCTCAGTTTAATACGAGCCAGTTTCAGAAAGAAGAGTAGGACTCTAATATGCTAATCATACTAATAGTTCCCTGTCTAGTTGGTATGTTTTATGAGTTGAGCCTCGATCTGCAGACATTGATAACTTATATGAGTTATTGTTTATGTTACTTAAAAATATGGAAGGGAATAGTGAATCTCTGGAAGCCATTATTTTCTACAAATAAACATAATTTATATTACTTAAAAAAAAGGTCCTGCTGAGTGACCATGTTGACTACCGAGTGATGCCCTGTTAATTTTAAACCCATGGCACTTAATATAATGTAACTTAATAAAGTTATATAACTGTAACACAGTTATGAAATCTAATTTAAGTTGTTGTATTTTTTCAAAAACATGATTCGAACAGGCAATCATCTTACATGTTCGTGATCCTAATGATATTATTTTTGATAATTTATCTGTTTACCGCTATTTTGTTTTTATTAAGAAATTAATAAATATGTACCTGTGCTTTTATCAGTGAATAACAAAGTACATCGGAGTTCGGATGCGTAGTAATTAAATCACGAGGGCGTAGCACGAGTGATTTAACTACTCGCATCCGACATATGAGAAGACTAACTGTATTTTATTCGCCGATAAAATTACAGGTACGTATTTATTATTTCGATTCTACACAAACATAACCCATTGTTTACGCTATTGTTGGGGGCACTATATATTATCTCGGAGGTCAAGGTAATCAGGCTGCTATCAGGCTATCAGGCTGCTATGTTTACATGCTGTTCCATTGGGCGCCCCCGTCGATGCAAAGTTCTACGTTTCTATACACGCAATTGACTTGTTTCAAGTCTAGCGTGACAAACAATTGTCATCTTGAACAATTTGAGATACTTTTGACGCTCATATAGCACAAACTACATGGACGTCAAAAGTTCTACAAATTGTTCAAGATGCTTAGTCATGTTATATGTACTGATGCATATGGATGGGTTTATATCGGGTGTGTGCACGGTTTGGCAGCATGGCACGTTTGTCGTTTTTAACATTTCATTAACACTTAATGTTGAGTTTGTCTTCGTGACGTATATTTACCAAGTGACGTCAGGGGGCGTAGCTAGCCCTCTATTCATGTGGATTTCATATTGTGGTAGGGGGTCCGGGGGCATGCCCCCACGGAAATGTGAAAACAATGGGTGCAATCTGGGTGCTTCTGAGGTGCTTTTGTCCAAATCATAGTGGATTCAGCCGCGTACTCGCGTAAGGCAGCTACGCGCCCTGGAGCTCATTTAACGGCGGCGCCTCCAACGGATGAAATATACGTGGGGAATTAATGGAACAGCTGTATTTTATCGTAGAATAACATACATCGTGTCTCTCTTCTTTGTGTATATGAAAGACTGCGGGAGCCGTGTTAGAATTAAATGCAAACTAATTCTACCATGACTAACTTAATAACGTGATGCAGTTATATAACTGTATGCAGTTATAAAGGTTTATAACTGCATTCAGTTATCTGGTATTATGCCTAAACAAAATAGTGATTGTTTCCCGTACCGAGCTGTTGACTGCGAAGTGAGTTGTACTGTTAATGTTAAACCCATGGCATTTAAACAAAATAGTAACTTAATAAAGCGATATAACTGTACACATTTATGAAACCTAAATGGTGAGCTGTTATATTCTAAAAAACCTGATTCGAACAGGCAATCATTTTACATGTTTGTAATCTCCCCACGCCTCGAGGTAAAATCCTGGATCCGCGTATGTGGATCCTGGGATCATATCTATGAAACTCTTGAGTTAAAAAATGTTTTGCTTTTTAATTATTTTATTTTTAACTTTCGGATATATATTAAAGCGTATTTCCACCACTTAGATTTTAAGAGAAGGTAATGGCTTCGCCCAGAGAGAATGAAAAAAACCGCCCAAAAAATAACGTTATTTTTTATATTGGCACTAATAATAAATAAGAATGATTTTTGAACATCTTATATTTTATATTGAAGTTTATAGTATGAATA
>JAWPHD010013202.1:12500-70134 GCA_037043455.1 Cyrtodaria siliqua
CGTCAACACATGTTTATCCCGTCGGGTCCCGTCGAGTCTCGTCCCGTCCCGTCGTCATTGTTAATACTTGCATATCTCAAACACTTTTGAATGGATTGCTTCCAAACTTCATATGCTCATAACAACTGATGAAATTATGTCCCTTTATATCACCGGTCCCGTCCCGTCACATCCCGTCCCCGTCCCGTCCCGTCCCGTCGCGTAACACAGTTGTAATACTTGCATATCTCAAACACTTCTGAATGTATTGTTCCCAAACTTCATATACACATAACAACTGATGACCTTATTTCCCTGTACATCACCCATCATTGATTGCCTAATTTATTACAGAATTATGGCCATTTGTTTGACTTTTTCTCAAACATTTTCGAATTGAGTGTTCCCAAACTTCATGTACACATAACAACTGTTTACCTTATGTCCTTATAAATAACAAATTGCTGATGCCTAATTTATTACAGAATCATGACCCTTTATTTGACTAATTATTTATTTGAATAATCAACTTCATGTGGCTTTCACTTTAAAGGGGCACTGTCCGTTAGTAAGCAGATATTGAGCATAACCAAATAACTGGCTGTCTTTTATTCAGCGAAATGTATACATGAAAACATGAGGATAGACCCTAAGAAGTATGTAGGAATACATTCGTGAGTTTGAAAAAAAAAAGTTTTAATTATTATATGTAAATAAAGTGGGACCCACAATATTTACCTTTATTGCGATCACGTGACTTCCATTAGCGCATTATGTTATCACCACAGTATGTATTGCGAAATATGTACAGCCCGCTTAGCTCAGCTGAGAGTGTTGCCGACCACTTTACGCTCACGCACACTATTATTACGGTGAGTGTAATTTTAGTTTGGGCTGCGAGTTCAAACGCACAAAGCGGATTTACTTTTTTTTGTACCGCGATTGAATTCCGTTAAACAATCTTGCTTTTAATTAGTAAATATTCAATAATGTTTAGTGTGTAATGTTTGCGAACATAATTAGTGTGTGTTTTATAAGCTAAAAGTTACGGACAGTGTCCCTTTAACACGTTTCAAGGTTTGTTATTACACCTAACATACAGTTCACACGTGATGGTATGATGTATCTCTGCATTTATGGGTTTTCGATTCTGCAATTAATTTTTTTACACAACTGTGGACTTTTGTTTTAATGAGAATTTCTTTTACATTAAAAAATTAACACATATTTTAAACATTTATTATTCTTGATTTTGCCCATCATCGGCTAGAGCAAAAACGCGGGATATTCATCACCTTCACTGGTAGTTCTAGTTAATATTACTTTAAAAAAATGTTCTGCTGAGTGACCATGTTGACTACAGAGTGATGCCCTCTTAATGTTAAACCCATGGCACTTAAACATATAAGTAACTTAATAAAGTTATATAACTGTACACAGTTATGAAATCTAATTTGAGTTGTTCTATTTTTAAAAACCTGATTGGAACAGGCAATCATTTTACATGTTCGTGATCCTGATGATATTCATTTTGATAATGTATCTGTTTATACATGTATTTTGTTCTTTTTAGCTTATCTAGTTTAGCACCGTTGTTAATGACAAAATAACAAGTTGTATTTCAATAGCAAATATTGTTTGCATATTGTATTAGGTATTCGCTAAATACTACCTGATACTTTATATTTTTGAAGATAGCATCGAACATTGTTTTATACTGCCATATCTGATAGGGCAGCAACGATACTCCTACATGACGATACGATACGTATCACGATATACAGGGCTCACGATGCGATACATTTATCAACTGATACAGTTAACGATCCCATCCAGCAAATATATATGTTTTTGTATCCATTTTCAAACATTCATAGTTATCTCTTTTCAAGAATGTCCATCTTATTCCTGAATAGGATAGCCTTCCTGGCAATACAAATTGACCCATGTCTTAAATATCAACAAGACTCGTTACTCAAAGCAGAGCGTACATATGTTTGTATTGTGTTTTTTTTTCGGAGTTTTTGGTTAATCGCTGGACCTTTAATATCTAGGTCTTTAACGATTCACCAAATATTCGAAACACCGCTGTATTTTGCCGTATGTTCGGTTTTACATTTACATTTTTATGGGAATTTAAGGAATAGGCAATACCTCTTGTGTCCCATATTCCAAATCCCGAGTCCAAATCAGTATCTTGAATCATTCGATGAGATTCTGACACGTCTCTGTTCAAGAGAGTACTTATTTAAAGCTGAAAGTATTTCTGAGATTTCTTAGCACCGGTACTGGTTTGGTTGCTCGGTGGTATATTTTTTCTAAACATGAAATATGCTTACGATAATAAGGGCTCCAAACCTGAACACAATATTCTAATAGAGGACGTATATAACTGGTATATATAATAATAAAGATTTTTTTATCAGAGTGTTTAACAATTATTTTCAAATAACCGAGACCTTGCATCGCTTTCTTTGCTGCCGCATTACACTGCTTACTTGGCTTTCCAGTTTTACTGATAATACCTCCCAAATCACTTTCTGAATCTGAATTTTCAATATCTATATTGTTTATATATTCTGCATTATCATTACCAAAATGGATTGTTTCACACTTGGCTACTTAAATCTCGGAAGCCCTAGATCTGACCATGATTGTAATGTATTTAAATCATCTTGTAATATATTCATATTTTTACAGGAATTGAAAATCTTTGTATCATTCACAAAAAAGCTGTGATTTACTGCCAATAATATATGGTAGTTCATTTATAAAGAGTATAAACATAAGAGGCCCCAATACGTATCCTTGGGTACCCCACTTAAGACGTCTTTTTCTGTAGATGACTGTCCTCTAATAACTATTGTTTGTTTACGTCCAGTAAGAAAACCTTTTATCCATTAAAAGACCTTACCCTGTATCCCGTAAGCCTGTATCCAGTTTCAATAAAAGTCTCATGTTCAACTGAATCAAGTGCACTTCGGTAGTCAAGATATACAACATCTGTAGTTACCTTTTACAAAGATATGTTGATTTTTGCTGATCACATGTTCTGCATTCAAGTGAACAAGCATGCTTTCTTTGAATATTGATTCAATTATTTTACAAGAAACACATGTTAAACACATGCTGCCTTTTTGGTTAGAGAATAGTTCATGACGGGGTTTCTTTATTTACACTGTCCCGTATTTTGGGATGAAGTAGGGAAAGTGTGAGGCGCCCTATAAACTGGTTTGAACCCCCAAGCGGCCTATTTTGCCACTGACCGTTCCAAGGTGATAGCCCTACTGTCAACCTGTTTTGTGTGTGTGATACCTTTATTCCTTATTAACCATTACGTGTTCCGAGTATTAACTTTCATACCCCATCCAACCCCTGCTCCAAGAAGGGAAAACGGGGTAAATAGTTAAAACATATTTATTTTTACATCGATTGCGAAACAAGTTATTGCAACTTATATTAATCACTCTCGATGGCTTCCTGTATAGAACCAGTACTAAGCAATGTGGATTAATTATCTTGCTCAAGGATAAATAACGTGGCCGCGGCGAGGATCGAACCCACCACCTCTCGATCTGGAGTTCGGCGCTGTAGCACTGGACTACGCACTCCACTACGGGGTTGGCTTAAAACCTTAATTCCGGCATAAAACGTTTGCAAAATGTCAAATTAAAACATGTAATATGTAATTTTAAACAGGTTATCACGTTTTGTTTCAATAAACCATGTTTTTAAACGTTTTTTATTGTCGAAATATCGCTTATAAAATCCTGCTAATATAACCTTTCCCATCGCTTAATGGAATTAAGGCGGGACCACGTAATGTTTGTCGTTTTGCGTGTTTTTGTGTTTACTGTGTTCTGTGAAAGCTCCATTTCATGTTCGACTTTTATATTTATTTTCAGAAATAACTTATCACTTTACTAAATAACTTAAACAAGTTATGTTTTACCCCCAAAGATACATGCCTATGGCTACACGTGAAATGTGGTTAATTATTCAGAAATAGCTTATTTAAGTTATTTTTCTTCATTATCCATATTAATATGTAATAACCAACACAAGGATGACCCACCAAAAATAGGGGAATCTTTCGTTTAAACTAAGCTAATGACATATTAATCAACCTCCTGATACATCTAGTTATTTATATGTGTGGTAAATAATAAACAATAACTTGTAGGAGTTATGTTGGACCCTTCAGATTAAGAAATAACGTGTTTAAGTTAGATAAATTGTATAAGTTATTTAGATAACTTGTATAAGTTATTTAGCAAGTAACTTAAATTAGTTAACACTACTTACTGTCTATGTACCCTGTCGATGTACCATTTTAAATGGAACTTAAAAATGGTAAACATTTTAACCGCATAATATTGATGATGTGATTACTTGTAAAACAGAAAAGATTAACATCATAAATGTCATTTTTTGTTTATAACTTTGATAACATTTTAAATTTTATAAATGAGTTTCTGTGAATCTGTGTTCTGACGAATCTGTGTGGTGTGACAGTAGAGTCAAGAGGCATGTTATGTGAATACACCTTTCTAAACTGTACATGCCGCTTATCATTTGTAATACGACCCAGTTTTCAGAAAGAAGAGTTGGATTCTAATATGCTAATTATGCTAATAGTTCCCTGTCCATTGTGTATGTTTTGTATTTGAACCTCGATCTGCAGTCATTGATATAACTTATTTGAGTTATATTTTATGTAACTTAAAAATATAGAAGCACAGAGCACATCTCTGAATGCCATTATGTTTTGCAAATAGACATAATTAATATTACTGTAAACGAAAATGTCCTGCTGCATGACCACGTTGACTGCAGAGTGATGTAGTATTAATGTTAAACCCATGACACTTAAAAATATAAGTAACTTAATAATGTTATATAACTGTACACTTTGTAAACAGACAATCATTTTACATGTTCGTGATCCTGATGATATTCATTTATGATAGTGTATCTGTTTCATGGATTTATCACTCGTATGCTGAAGAAGTTTTGTCTCAAAGACAGACCTTTAACAAGCCTCGGCTTAAATAAATTCATACTGTGTCCTTTCGTTGCATGTGTGGTATGATCAGTAACTTTAAACAATGATGAAGAGTCCAAATCATATTTATGTTTCAGTATCTTGAATGTTTCGATGAGATCGCCTCTGACACGTCCCTGTTCAAAAGAGTAAATATTTAAAGCTGAACGTATTTTTTCATATCTGAGATCTCTTAGCTCTGGTACTAGATTGGTTGCTCGATGATGTATTCTTTTCTAAACATTCAATATCCTTACGATAATAAGAACTCCAAGCCTGAATACAATATTATAATAGAGGACGTACATAACTGGTATATATAATAAAAAAGCTTATTTTATCACTGTTTTCTAATAAGCGTATCGTTGCAGCGCTTTCTTTGCTGATGCACTACACTGCTCATTTGGCTTTCTATTCTTACTGATAATAACTCCCCAATCCCTTTTTTAATCTGAATTTTCAATGTCTATATGTTTTAATGTGTAAGTATTTCTGGAGCATCATAACCAAATGGATTATTTTACACTTGGCTACATTAACTCTCAGAAGCCATATATTTGACCATGATTGTAATGTTTTTAAATCATCTTGTAATATATTCATATATTTACATGAATTGAAAATCTTTGTATCATCCGCCAAAAAATGTGATTTTAATATCTGGTAGTTCATTTATAAAGAGTATAAACAAAAGAGGCCCCAATACTGATCCTTGGGGTACTCCACTTAAGACGTCTTTTTCCGTAGATGACTGGCCTCTAATAACTACTGCTTGTTAACGTCCAGTCAGAAAATCGTTTATCCAATTTAAAACCTTACCCTGTAACCCTTAAGCCTCCAATTTTACTAACTGTCTCTCAAGTTCAGCTGAATCAAATGCACTTTGTTAGACAAGATATACAATATTTGTGGATATAATATACCATTGTCTTAATCATTAGTGACTGATTCTAGAGTTTCTAGCAGGTTTGTTAGTCATTGTTACCTTTTACAAAGCCATGTTGATTTTTGCTGATCAAATGTTCTGAATTCAAGTGAAAAATAATGCTTTCTCTGATTCACGTATTTTACAAGAAACACATGTTAAAGTAACCGATCTTTAGTTCATAACAGAGATTCTAGGACCTTACTTAAGAAGAGGGGTGAACTTTTCCCACTTTGCCCACACAAGGTGAGCTCTGCTATCTTCTGACAACTCTCAGTGTTTGTTTTTTGTTGTTGTTGTTGTTGTTGTTTTTTTGTTGTTTTTTCTTTTTTTTGGGAACATAACAATTGGGAATTTTAGCGCGAATTTTCGTAAACAAGGAAATAGATCCATTAAAACATTAATGTCAGAATTTTATCATTAATACTGTTAACTGTACACCAAGTCAACGGAGGCAATTAAAAGCGTTTTGTACTCTATAAATGTGACATATTTACCAAAATTGTTTCTATTTCTTCAAAATTGGGTAAAAAAAAGATATGTTTTGGCATTAGAAATATGACCGAAAAACGGCTATTAAAACAGCCCCCAAAAACACTGAGTCTTGTTTAGATTAGGAATGGGACCAACATATACGACTGAAAAGGAAGACTGTCCAACCCACATTATGTAGACACTTCAGTCTTGTTTTAATTTGGGGATAAGTTCAGAGGTGTAATTGATTTATTACTAAATAACTTTAACAAGTTATGATTTACCCCCAAAAAACACATGCCTATGGCCAAATGTGAACTATGGTAAACTTTTCAGAAATAACTTATTTATTTTGTACCGATTTCAGTTGTTTACTAAATAACTTTAACAAGTTATGTTTTACCCTAAAACAATGACTATGGCCACAAGTGAAATATGGTGATGAACTTTTCAGAAATACGTCTTTAAACTATTTTGCTACTTTCTCCATATTATTATGTAACTCATTTAAGTTATTAGTAGGTAACTAATATCAGTTACACCCCTGACAATTAAAAGCTTGAATAAACTATTGCTAAACCTTGCGGAGAAGAATTTATGGCAAATTAGTTAACAACAAAGATGAAAGAACCATAAAAAATATCAGATGTTGCAGGAATATTATTGTTTTGATAGAAAACAGATTTACAAACAGATGAATATCTGAAACTTATTTCAGTTATTTTGAGAAAAAAAAGCTCCAAAACTCTAGTAACCTAAACAAGTTATTTTTCTAACTTTTGCCTGATGGATAAGACTGAGACACATCGCAATCTGTTTATAAATATTACATGATTATGTTGATCATTTTATTGATGTGTTACCTTTATCATTTTAAGTGTACATGTGTAAGAAACTAAATTTATGGTATATTAAAATGAACACCACCTTAAAGGCAGAGACCTATTGGGTTACTTCCCATACAATTGTAACATGTTTTCACCTTTTTATTCATACATATTCTATCAAACATGTTACCCATAATAGCGATCTATTTCATGCATACTTACCATTTTCATAACTTTAAAATATTTAACATAACACATTTTCTGTAGGCTCACTGATTTAGCATAGTTGACAGGGCAGTACTGATAACTGAATATAGTTATTCCAGCAAGGGACTTAAATCTTACAATGAAGTGTTAATTAAACAATCATATAAATAAGTTGTTTCCCTTGGAAAGGTGTTTACATTTACTCATAACTTATTTAAGTTATCTATCGAACTGTATTCAAAGGGAGAAAACTCCTGAATTATTGATAAAATAACCCATTAAAGTTATTAGAAAATAACTTCAGTCAGTTACACCCCTGACTGTTAAGGATGTTGTTGTTTTTAAGACAAAAAATCACTATTAAAGGGACACTTGGCAAACTTAAAGTTTTTATCAAGCATCAAAATTATCTTGATTTATTAATCCAATTTTGAGTTTTTGAAATTGTCTTAGTTATTATACCATAGGTTTGAATATATTATTGTTGCAATATAATCAACAGTTAGTAATATGCATAAACAATTTGCTTTATGCTATTCTTATAATTATTATTAATGATTGAACAAATGCAATTTATGTAGAAAAACTAATGGGATGCCACGAGTTTTTATACAAAAATCAAGATTGCCATGTGTCCCTTTAAGGTTTTAATGAGAATTAATGGTTATAATTTAATCCACATACCATTTATACAGTCTATATTTGCATCAGAATAGCTAGTGTATATATTCATCTACAGAACTAATTTAAAGTATTGCATTGGTTTGTCTCATAGACCCCATTTTGTAATGAGTTATGCACATCAAAGAAGTTATACCTACCACCTTTTATCCTTTCTCTGAATATCTTTGTTTCTAATATATTCATTCACACACACACACCAATACTACCCTAAACTGGTTTATGTTTGAAGAGGTTGGTTATATACTCATTCACACACCCATTAAAACATCTGTTGATGTATAAATTCATGCACACACCCATGAAAACATCTGTTGATGTACAAATTCATGTAATCACCCATTAAAACATCTGTTGATGTACAAATTCATGCAATCACCCATTAAAACATCTGTTGATGTACACATTCATGTAATCACCCATTAAAACATCTGTTGATGTACAAATTCATGCACACAACCATAAAACATATGTTGATGTATAATTTCATGCACACGCCTATTATACATGCATAGCTAAATGTTATTAAAGATATTGTTTGTTTTAATGTTTTCAGGAAATGTATAAATGCATGAATACACCTGTTGTTTGTTTTATGTTTGCAGGAGAATGGTTATATATTCATTCACACACCAGTTATAACATCTAATGATTGTGAAGGTGCAGGAGAGGTATTCCATATACAGGTACACAACTGTTATATGCCGAGCATTATATCATTTTTGCTAACGAGTTTAATATATTCAATAATGAATGAGAACGAATGTTAGATTCTATTTATCACTTATTAAACTCACAATCCACTTTTAGTGCATTTTGCCTGTCGCTTTAACACGCGAAACTGACATAAACTGTGGGAATTGGATCATAGTCATTATCGATTTTTTTGACAGCACATACTATGCTTATTTGCATACTTATATAACTAGTGGTACATCGAAAATATAGAATGGTGTTATTCCACTCCCACACCGTAATAAGTTATTGTTAGCTATTCATTCACACACCAGTTATAACATCTAATGATTGTGAAGGTGCAGGTGAGGTATTCCAAGGTACACAACTGTTATATATGTATTGTAAGCTATTGATAAAAGCATGTTGATAACATACTGATATAATTCTGAAACATGTTATTCTAGACTCGATTTTAGCACTCGCAACTCGCATTTTGCGAGTTTTGGATTTGAAAATGCAAGTTGAAATTGCAACAGCTGGTAAAACTTTGCGAGATGCTTTCAAGTTAAGAAAATCGCTTGAGTTTTGGATTTGAAAATGCAAGTTGAAATTGCAACAACTGGTAAAACTTTGCGAGCTGCTTTCAAGTTAAGAAAATCGCTTGAGTTTTGGGTTTGAAAATGCAAGTTGAAATTGCAACAACTGGTATAACTTTGCGAGCTGCTTTCAAGTTAAGAAATCTCAATGAGCTTCTATTTTTAGCATGCACAAGACATGTACAGACTGTGTCGCATTTTATCTATCTGGTGCACCATTAAGTGATTGGTTTACGTTAAAAATAATGTTAATCAATGATTCGGTCCAGCAAATTTTTGTCAGCTGCTAATAAAACAGCTTGGGAAAAAAAAGAAGAGTTATTTTGCAAAAAATAGCTCTGGCGTACATGATTTTATAGTAATAGCCAGTAGATTTCCAAGTTGAACTTTTATGCATTGGTCAAAGTTTGCTAGTGCATAACAATGTTAATTTGTACGTATGTTATTGTAAGTTTACTTCCTCTCCAGTACATATGTAAAGTGTCATTTAGATTTGTTACACTACATTTCCAGGGACAGGAAAATGTGTCAATGACTGTTGGTACTTTTTATACTATTGTCTAGACAAATAAACAGCTTGAGTCGAACAGTGATCCAAGCAATGTTACCAGAGAATCTGTTGATACAGAAAAAAATACTGACAAATTAACAGACAAAGATGCAGACAAAGATATAGACAAAGAAACAGACCAAGATTCAGACCAAGATCCCAAATTGTTTTTTGGTCATCCTGCCTATCTCACAGTGTCTGGGCAACTCCACCTAGAAGCCATTACAGGGTCAGTAAGTCTGTACTTGTTATCATGTTTAGTTGTGTTGGACAGTTATGAAGGATGATCAGAATTAAGGGAAATAAAATGGTTAAAGATTATTGATTCTCACTGGAGTTAACAAATAGATCCAGTTGAAAACTGTATATGAAGGAAACTAAATGGAATTTGATCATAAACATGATAAATAAGAAAAAACTTGTTGCAGTTTATAATATTTCATTTAAAATTGTATCAGATTATAGTAAATATATAAGGTTTCTCTGATATTTATGTTGTCAGTTATCAACAACTGATAGGTCAAGGACACAGTAGGTAAAGAGGCAAGTCTTACCCTGTGTTTATATGCTGAAAATGTAATAAGTCAATAACTCTTCTTCTTCTTCTTCTTCTTCTTCTCATCTGTACAATTTCTACACAACAAAGTGCTTGTTTTCATACTTTAAATTGAAATATTGGAAATATGGCCTGTAATGTATTCTTTAAAATTAACAAATTGAGAAAAATATAATTTGCTATCTTCTGTTAATATTATAAATTGAAAAAGAACATTTTTGTATCATGTTTGTTTATTAAACATGTTAATTAGACAGTCTTCATAATAGCATGCAGTTCTGAAATGACAGATTGAAATTTGGTCAGTGTGATGTCTTGTACTGTGGTCCTCTACCAAGTTTATCTGAATGGTTAATTACCCTGGGTTAAATTTACCTCTGCCTTGGTGGTCATCATTTTGCATAGAGTTATATATGAAAGTCTTTTAAAAAAAATAGTCTTTAATTGCGGTGGTGTATGTTATTGATGACTGCTTCTTTGTGTTGTACATGTATATTACTTCAATGCAAACTTTTAGTTTTTGTTTATTTCTATAACCCTTCTTACATGTCTTACAGTGCCTTTAGTAAAGCTTATAGTTTTGGGCCAACATTTAGAGCCGAGAATGCATTTGGTCGCCGTCATTTGTCTGAATTCTACATGGTAGAGGCAGAAATTGCATTCACAGAAAGTTTGGATTCCGTTATGGAGGTAACAACATTTTATAGTACTGTATTTGATTTGAAATTCAAATGACACAATAGTTTGATTGGTTGATATTTTCAAACCATTTTAAATACACAAAACTAAAAAAAAACATGAAAAACAACAACTCCAAGGTCGATTCTGTCTTAAATAGATTGTAATAAGTCTTAATTTATGAAATAATTTCATATTAAATTAGGCTGATGTTTGTTCTTCAATTCTCTCTAGATACCAGGGTGTAAGATTATAAGAATCTTTCATGGGTATCCGGTGAAGATAGGGAATTACAACCCGAGGTATAAGTGTTTTTTATCGGAACTGAGGCTCTGCCGCAGTTCTGATTAAAGCACTTATACCGAGGGTTGGAATTCCCTATTTAAACCGAATACCCATGACAGATTCTTTTTCTTGCATATCATAGACATTGTGTGCGTTAATATCGCCAATAAGGAACATTTTACATGTTGTTGTTTTCGCACAATGACGTCATTCACTGTTGACGTTATTGATGTCATTATTGATTCGCGTGACTCTGATCTTTACCCATAAAGACTTTACCCACAAAGATAAGACTTTCCATCCCCCATGTAAACCGTGGATACCCATATCTGGTATGCAAGAAAAAGTTTTGTGGATCATGTGTTTGAAATTTAGACTAGACAATTTGTTTGCTGATTTGTTATTGTAAATCTAACACAATAATTCAATATTTTCTAGGAAAGGGCTTTCAATGGTTTCTACTCCTAGATATGTTCAAATGTTTTGAATGTTTTCTTCAGTGTATAAATGACCATAATTGTTTTCTGTGGGACAATGCTGCGGTTTTATACTTTATATTATAACCTTCTTGTGCTGGCTGTGCTGTGTAGGTGATTGAGGACCTTGTGAGAACAGTCAGTGAACAAGTGGTGGAAGGCAACGAAGAAGATTTAAACTTCCTTACAAGTAAAGCAACATATAATCATAGCAACATCGTAAATAATCTGACAAACAAGAAATTTGAACGGTGAGTGTTTTAAACAGTTAACATTTTTTCTTTTCCTGTTCTTCTGTGTAAGCATTCCTTGGTTGTTAGAGAATTTAACCTGGCAGGGATATCTTTATTTACACTGTCCTGTTTTATTGGGATGACAATAGGGTAAGGTTAGATGCACCCTAGAACCTGGTTTAAACCCAAAGCAGCCTTTATTTATCAACAGCCCCGTGTGGTTGCGGGAGGTCGATTTGGTTACGGGGCAAAGAATAGGGCCACTGCAGATCCCGTTGGAGGGGAAGGCAGAGGGGTATAACCCCGCAAATTCATGTTCATTTTATCATTTTTTGTTCATGCTCGTTAAAGGTCTTCATCATGACCCCTGTATTGTTTCAGGTGCCATCTCGCTCATATCACTAGAGCAGTGGCAGAAAAACTATAACGTGGCTCCAGCGTAAATAGAGTGTCTACAATAGAATTTGCAGCAACCCTGCAGTTCAGGGTGAGAAGGTTCTAGGCCCGTTCTCCATATTTTATCTCGATGTACATGGAGGATGAGCCTGGCATGTTCATTCCTGTTAGGTGCCATATAACCTTTCATGTGTTGGTGCGCCTTAAAACCCCAATTCAATTATTTACCAACAATAGGCAATACAAGCCTTGTGCTTCTGGGCACCTATTTACCAAATATAATACAAATATTGGAATAATCATGTTACTATCTATTTTAGTATAATTCTGACATGACGCCTGGTATTTGACACATTTATTAATATAAACTATTTCTATAGATGTGTCTGTTTTATATTTTATAGTAAATAGCCTTATATTATCCAGAGAGCTTTAAGATAATGATTTAATTGTCTTTCAGATTGTCTTATACTCAAGCTGTACAGCTTTTAGAACAACATAATGATCAGTTTAAATTCAAAGTCTCGGTAAGTAACTAATATTATGACATGTCAAACATGAATAATGAAATAAATTGTATGCTGGAGTTTCATCAGTATGTGCTAGGTGTATTTCATTAAATCAAACCCGGGACCCCAAGAAGGCAGTTTAATAAACATCTATGTGTGAGCCCTATTTCTCCAAATTTTGTTCCTTAAGCCACAATTTTGCATCTATGTTGGGTGTTCAATTTCAAAGGTCCTCTATATGTTTTAATGGAATAGCACCCCCAGTAGATAGCTGTGTATAAATGCTATGTTTCTAAGTAGGCTATAATTGTCAATATACTGAGGGGAATAATTTTAGCATTATTTTTAGATGAAATAATACCGTATACAATACATACTGACATTTTGGGACTTTACGGGCTTGACCCCTACGTTCATTTATTCGTTACGTCATTAAGATGTTTGACTGTTATTGATGTGTGTTTAATGAAATATTGTGTCTATGGCAGTAGTTTCTTGATTTTACAACCAAAAATGTATTATTTTTCCAGGGTGCAACAAAAACTTGCTAAAATGTTTTCCCTCATTATAGTTTAATACTTCAAATTCATATTTCAATTATATGATTTTCCTTCTGATGATAAAAGTGTCAATGCCTCCATTTACAAACTTGGTGAATGCTCACTCAAATCTGCCATCGCAGTATTGACATGTGTATGTATTTGTGTGTTGTAGTGGGGCTGTGATCTTCAGAAAGAACATGAGGTACATTTGGTGAAACATTGTGACAATACACCATTGTTTATTACCGACTTTCCGGCAACGCTTAAGCCATTTTATGCAAAAGTGAATCCAGGTGATGAAACGGTAGGTTCATGATTCCACTATGTGAAATATATGATTAATGAAGTGCTGCAAGCTAGGATGTCTTATGGGGCAGCATTTTCTGAATATTCAAAGATCAACCCATTCAAGGTTTCGTTTGTTGTCAAATATCCGTATTAAAGAAACAAACCCTCAAAATACTGGCAAAATTACACTATAGAACTGTTTATCAAACTCTAGCCAGGTTTTCTGGTCATATATGAATGTATATGTGCCAATTAAAGATAAAGGTTATTCACAGGTTCTTAAAATACCCCTGATTGAATATACCTAAAATGAATTATGAGTTGGTAACTTAATTCAACGCAGCTGTTTTGGTTTATGGCCTGGCTGGTAAAAACATTTATATTGTGTCTATAGAGTTTGGATTCTCAAAATAGGTAAATTATTTATAAAACCTTGTCGTCTGTAGGTTTAGAAACGGTGTACATAAGTTGTAAAATTTGGCTGTTGATGACGGGTTAGCTACTTTAAGAACCTTGTTGTCTTAGTCTGTCCAAATGCTGACCATATCTTCTTGTAAGAGCTATAAGAGTGTACATATATAATACTTTTCTGTACAGGTTGCAGCTGTAGATTTACTTGTGCCTGATGTGGGAGAGTTATTTGGAGGCAGCTTAAGAGAGGATAATTATGACAAACTTCTGTCTAAAATGAATCGTTCAGGACTGACAAAACATTATGAATGGTAAGAAGTTTAAAGGGACACACGCAATCTTGATTTTTGTAAAACTTGTGGCATCCCGTTAGTTTTTCTACATTAGTTGCACTTTTTCAATTATTAATATTAATTGTTTTTGCATATTACTAATTGTTGATTATATTTCACAAGTAAAATATTCAAACATATTTTAGAATAACGAAGAAAAGTTGAAAACTCAAAATTGTATTTAGATATATACAAAAAGGTTTAAATCCAAATTGATACTTGATTAATAAACTGAGATGCTAATTTTAATGCTTGACTGCAAGATTCCCGTGTGTCCCTTTAATGCCTGAAGGATTATTACTGTTGTATCACTGACAATATGGGGCCCCAGTGCATTACGTGGTCCCGCCTTAATTCCATTAAGCAATGGGAAGCTTATATTAGCAGTATTTTATAACAGATATTTCAACATTAAAACACTTTTAAAACATCTTTTAATCAAAAAAAAATCGAAAACCTATTTTTAAAATTACCTAAATGTTTCAGTTTTACAATATGCATTTTTTAAAGCCGAAATTAAGATTTTATTCCATACCCCAGCCAACCCCGTTTTGGGATTGGACGGGGTATAAAAGTTAATACTCGGACCACATTATGGGATAGCTCATTTCTCTGAATGTGGAGATTGGTGGTTTGAAACTCACTGGCTCCATCTTGTTACTTCAGTGTGTTCTTGTGCACGACACTATCCATAGCCTTGTCCATCAGGTGGTTACATGAACTGGGTAGTTTGGTTATAGTGTCTATACATTCATCAGTACATCACATCTACAAGGTTTTCTGATGTGTTAATAATCACTGATAGCCTTATACTTTTCAAACTTTATTCATATATACATCTAGATGAGTAAATATACATTCCTCTAATAGCAAGTTTTGATTTCATACTTTAACTACTTCAACACTTCATTGATTCTGGTTGTTTTTTCATTGTTTCTAAGTAACTGATTACTGTATTATCTTCAAACTTTATACACACAGACATCGTTCTGCCGCTAAGAACGATGTCTGTGTGTATAAAGTTTGAAGATAATACGGTAATCAGTTACTTAGAAACAATGAAAAAACAACCAGAATCAATGAAGTGTTTAATGGTGTATTATCTTCAAACTTTATACACCCAGACATCGTTCTTAGCTGCATCAGTGTCCCATAGACACATTTTCTAGTTTGTTATTGCGTTCTTGATATCTTACCTGACATAAATTAAATTGTTACTTGTGATTCATTATCTGCATTATTCTTCCAGGTATCTGGATCTACGTCGCTTTGGATCTGTACCGCACGGAGGGTTTGGTATGGGGTTTGAACGCTATCTACAGTGCTTATGTGGTATTTCAAATATCAAAGACACTATTCCATTTCCTAGATGGCCTCGACATTGTGCGTTGTAACATGAACTTGCATTTAAATAATTTAAACAGTTTTTAGCTCTACTGATCAGAGATCAGCAGAGCTTATGCCGTGGTGCGGCGTCCGTCGTCCGTCTGTCCGTCTGTCCGTCCGTCTGTCCGTTAACTTTTATTTGTAGCGACTACTCCTCTGAAACTACTGGATGGATATTCATAAAACTTTACAGAAATGTTGCCCATGAAGTCTAGTTGATCCTAGCAAAAATTCATGTTGATGTGAAATCCAAGATGGCCGCCAAAGCTAAAAATAGATTTTTTAAATTCAAGTTTGTAGCGACTACTTCTTGAAAACTATAAGTGATATTGATATGGGACTTTTTCTAAAATGATCAGCATGACATGATGTTGATCCTAGTCAAAAATCGTTTTGATTCAACGTTAAACATGGCTGCCAGCGGCCATCTTTGTTTACATAGAGTTTTATAGTAAAAACTTGTAGCGACTACTCCTCTGAAACTACTTTGCGGATTGTCATGAAACGTTACAGGAATGTTGCTCTTGATGTCTAATTGATCCTAGAAAAATGTCAGGTCGGCCGGAAATTCAAGATGGCCATCATAGCTAAAAATAGATTTTTAAAAAATAAGTTTGTAGCGACTACTTCTTGAAAACTATAAGTGATATTGATATGGGACTTTTTCTAAAATGATCAGCATGACATGATGTTGATCCTAGTCAAAAATCGTTTTGATTCAACGTTAAACATGGCTGCCAGCGGCCATCTTTGTTTACATAGAGTTTTATAGTAAAAACTTGTAGCGACTACTCCTCTGAAACTACTTTGCGGATTGTCATGAAACGTTACAGGAATGTTGCTCTTGATGTCTAATTGATCCTAGAAAAATGTCAGGTCGGCCGGAAATTCAAGATGGCCATCATAGCTAAAAATAGATTTTTAAAAAATAAGTTTGTAGCGACTACTTCTTGAAAACTATAAGTGATATTGATATGGGACTTTTTCTAAAATGATCAGCATGACATGATGTAGATCCTTGTGGAAAATTATTTTGATTCGACGTTAAACATGGCTGCCAGTGGCCATCTTTGGTTACATAGAGTTATATAGTAAAAACTTGTAGCGACTACTCCTCTGAAACTACTTGACGGATGTTCATGAAACTTCACAGGAATGTTGCTCTTGATGTCTAGTTGATCCTAGAAAAATTTCAGGTCGGCCGGAAATTCAAGATGGCCACCACAGCTAAAAATAGATTTAAAATAAATAAGTTTGTAGCGACTACTTCTTCAAAACAATAAGAGATATTGATATGGGAATTTTTCTAAAATGATCAGTATGACATGATGTTGGTCCTTGTCGAAAATCGTTTTGATTTGACGTTAAACATGGCTGCCAGCGGCCATCTTTGTTTACATAGAGTTATATAATGAAAACTTGTAGCGACTACTTCTCTGAAACTACTTGACGGATTTTCATGAAACTTCACAGGAATGTTGCTCTTAATGTCTAATTGATCCTAGCAAAATTTCAGGTCGGCCGGAAATTCAAGATGGCCGCCACGGTTAAAAATAGATTTTCAAAAAACAAGTCTGTAGCGACTACTTCCTGAAATCAAAATCAATCAGTAGAGCTTCAAGGTCATTGACCTCTTGTTAAAAAATAAGTTTGTAGCGACTACTTCTTGAAAACTATAAGAGATATTGATATGGGACTTTTTCTAAAATGATCAGCATGACATGATGGTTATCCGAGTCGAACATTATTTTGATTCGACGTTAAACATGGCGACCAGTGGCCATCTTTGTTTACATAGAGTTATATATTGAAAACTTGTAGCGACTACTTGTCTGAAACTACTTGACGGATTTACATGAAACTTCACAGGAATGTTGCTCTTGATGTCTTATCGATCCTAGCAAAATTTCAGATCGGCCAGAAATTCAAGATGGCCGCCACAGCTAAAAATAGATTTAAAAAAAATAAGTTTGTAGCGACTACTTCTTGAAAACTATAAGTGATATTGATATGGGACTTTTTCTAAAATTATCAGCATGACATGATGGTTATCCGAGTCGAACATTATTTTGATTCAATGTTAAACATGGCTGTCAGCGGCCATCTTTGTTTACATAGAGTTATATAATGAAAACTTGTAGCGACTACTCCTCTGAAACTACTTTACGGATTTTCATGAAACTTCACAGGAATGTTACTCTTGATGTCTTATTGATCCTAGCAAAATTTCAGGTCAGCCGGAAATTCAAGATGGCCGCCACTGCTAAAAATAGATTTTCAAAAAACAAGTTTGTAATATAGCGACTTCTTCCTGAAAACAAAATCAATCAGTAGAGCTTCAAGGTCATTGACCTCTTGTTGTAAATACAAGATGCGAACTGCTACTGTGCTTTCCTCTTTGATTGTGCGATGACCGGACAGATTGTGGACCCTTGGATGACTGAAGGGGATGGTGACGTTTGATGTCTGTCTTCAATCATGTCTTGTCATGCCTTTAATGGTGTATTCTCAAGTTGCTCTGGCTTCTGCCAAGTCGTTGGGCACTTACTTCATGACTTTATGTTTTTTATATTCATATATACATGATCATCATCTCTGTGTTATTCTTAATATCTTACTTATGCTGCTTTGTTGGTTAGAAAATAGCCTGGTAGGGATTTATTGGTTTACACTGTCTCATTTAAATCGGATGACACTAGAGTAGGTGTGAGGTTTGGTGCACCCTAGACCCTGGTTAAAACTTCAGCCACCTGTTTGCAGTGACCGTTCCAAGGTGGCAGCCCTTTTGTCAACCAGTTTATGTTTGTGATGTCACATACCTTGCCTCTTATTTATTCTGTTGTTTGTTTCGATGCTTGTGTTTGGTTGACTGTTGTCTTTGAATGCTACATTTCCTGTTCAACTTTTATATCTAGTTTTAGTGTCTGTTTTGTTCTGCTGTATGCAAACTGAAATGTTAAAAACGTCATCCCTTCGCTTGTATGTCTAGATGTCTAAATCAAAACGGCCCTGCCTTTAGATAAGTGCACCATTGTTATAGGTATTACAACTTTAATGAAATTTATCAGTTTTATATATCTCTTCTTGGTGACCATGAAACAGATCCTTGGAGTTTTATGATTTATGTTGATATTGTGATAACTGCATTTTAGTGTGTCATTGTGACAGTTTAGGGCATGTGTAAGGAGAATAATTTTTTTGATAATAAAACAAAAACACACAAAAAAAAGAAGTTATATTGGTAGATTTGTTCAGGACTTCAACCTAATATGTTCCAGGAGCTCATTTCGTCACAAAGAAAATCAACGATGGTATAAACAACTTTGTATGTGTTTTCGGTTTGAACTATAATGGTTAAAAACGAATTGTACCTTCGACTATGTTGATGATGTTTACTATAATTTACTTATAAAATGCACTTGTTATAACCATTTGTGGATGTACTATGATATATGAAATGTTACATATTGTTGCAAGTCTAAGCAATGTACATGGAGAGTACATGCAATGACACAAGCATATGATGCAGCCTGATATTTTACACGTGTTAACGCTCCGGATTTATAACTATTTCTTTCCTCGACGAATCCCGGTCTTCCACTTTAAGAAAGATATTTAAAGATAATGTTAATTCAGAAAACTGCATAAATTTAACATACAATTGTCATTATAGTGTGAGAAAAATACATTAAAAAATACAAAGTATCCAACATTTGGCCCTATTTCATAATAAAAAAGGTAAAGGGAGATAACCTGTTAGACATTTAGTAATTACACTGGTGTCAATATTAGCCTTCAAGTACAATCAAAGACCTAACTAAAACATTTGTAAATCTTTGATTTTTGTCTCGCCTTTTCGAAGAAAAAAAGAGACATAGGTGTTGCTTTTCCGGCGACGACGGCGTCGGCGTCAACATTCAAGTTTTGCGTTTAAACTGTATGCACTAGACCTTTCAAACTTTGCTTATAGTTGTATCATGGGTGGTACATCGCAACGTGACAAAGCAAATGTGGAAGTCACCTTACCTTGACCCTCCAAGCAAAGGGCAGATAACTTACTAATTTTTAGGTTCAAGATTTGTATTTAGGTTATTTTCTCACAAACTGTATGCACTAGACCTTTCAAACTTTGCTTATAGTTGTATCATGGGTGGTACATCGCAACGTTACAAAGCAAATGTGGTAGTGACCTTGACCCTCCAAGCAAAGGGCAGATAACTTACTAATTTTTAGGTTCAACTTTTGCGTTTAGGTCACTTTTTCACAAACTGTATTCACTAGACCTTTCAAACTTTGCTTATAGTTGTATCATGGGTGGTACATCGCAACGTGACAAAGCAAATGTGGAAGTGACCTTGACCCTCCAAGCAAAGGGCAGATAACTTACTAATTGTTAAGTTCAACTTTTGCGTTTAGGTCACTTTTTCACAAACTGTATGCACTAGACTTTTCAAACTTTGCTTATAGTTGTATCATGGGTGTTACATCGCAACGTGACAAAGCAAATGTGGAAGTGACCTTGACCCTCAAAGCAAAGGGCAGATAACTTACTAATTTTTAGGTTCAACTTTTGCGTTTAGGTCATTTTCTCACAAACTGTATGCACTAGACCTTTCAAACTTTGCTTATAGTTGTATCATGGGTGGTACATCGCAACGTGACAAAGCAAATGTGGAAGTGACCTTGACCCTCCAAGCAAAGGGCAGATAACTTACTAACTTTTAGGTTCAACTTTTGCGTATAGGTCACTTTTTCACAGACTGTATGCACTAGACCTTTCAAACTTTGCTTATAGTTGTATCTTGGGTGGTAACTGGCAACGTGATAAAGCAAATGTGGAAGTGACCTTGACCCTCCAAGCAAAGGGCAGATAACTTAATATTTTTTAGGTTCAACTTTTGCATTTAGGTCACTTTTTCACAAACTGTATGCACCAGACCGTTCAAACTTTTCTTATAGTTGTATCTTGGGTGGTACATCGCAACGTGACAAAGCAAATGTGGAAGTGACCTTGACCCTCCAAGCAAAGGGCAGATAACTTAATAATTTTTAGGTTCAACTTTTGCATTTAGGTCACTTTTTCACAAACTGTATGCACTAGACCTTTCAAACTTTGCTTATAGCTGTATCTTGAGTGGTACATAGCAATGTGACAAGGCAAATGTGGACGTGACCTTGACCCTCCAAGCAAAGGGCAGATAACCTTATAATTTTTACCTTCAAATTTGGCGTTTATGTCACTTTTTCACAAACTGTATGTACTAAGACCTTTCAAACTTTGCTTATAGTTGTATCTTGTGTGGTACATTGCAACGTCACAAAGCAAATGTGGATGTGACCTTCACCATCCAAGCAAAGGGCAGATAACTTAAATTGTTATAGTTACATCACTTTCTCATGAACTATAATTCATAATAATGCACTAGATGTTTTAAACCTACCTTATAGCTTACTCTTCGGAAGAAAACATAGTCTATTTTGACATAATTGTGTCTTGGGTAGTGCATCTTTTTGGATGCATGGATTTCATCTATGACCTTGACCTACTTTTTGGAGCTGATGATTTTTAGCTCTACTGTCCAAGGGCCTCATTTTTCATCCGATCTTTACCAAACTTTAACAGATTGTTAATATCAATGAAAGCTCGGACAAGTTCGAAAACCAGCCAGACCAGTAACAGCGGAGTTATGGCCCTTGATTTAGTTAAAAATGCTATATGTTGCCTCGTTAATACGATATAGGGCTATCATTTTTCATCTGATCTTTACCAAACTTTACCAGATGGTTTGCCTTTTTTTTTTATTATTAGTGTATTTTTTTTGTATTTTTTATTTTATTTTTTTTTTATTTTTTTTGTATTCATTTTTTTATTTATTTTTTTTGTATTTTTTTTTTATTATCTTTTTTATTATTATAATTTTTTTTATTATTATGTTAGTTATTTTTGTTCATCTGCATTAAAAAACATTACATTTAATTTAGCTTGGTTTATATCTGAGCCCTATTCTTTGTAGTACTCAGAGGCTTTGGTAAGACTGTTTTGATGTCCTAATGACGAGTTTGACAGTTGAACCAAATCATCCGCATAACGTAAACAACTAATTTGTTCCCAAGACTTATGAGGTCACAAGAATCATTAAAAACATAATTTAACTATGTCATTTATAAAGAAATTCAACAATTGTTGGCTTAAATTATCGGCCTATTGTTTGGGCGCTCGTTTCAGCCAAAGGTTTTTTGGACTTTTAAGATAAAATTAATCTATCACCTAAATGAGTTGTATATCAGTGAAAGACATTTTTAGTGGTAAATAAAAATACCTTACTTTTCAAAATCGGTTGAGAAGTAAAAATTTCATGCGCGAAAGTTGTTTTTGATGGGCCATTTTCATTGCAAAATATTCTGCAGCATGAAAATTTTAAAAATATTTCTTTTAGAATTTTTATCCAAAAAGGTTTTAAATTGTTGTATATTAATAAATTAAGACACCCTGAAAGTTTTATAGCAAAATATTAAGTATTACTGAAGTTATTTGACATTTCTTAATTTTCTACTGTCCCACCAACAGAATTTGCATAGGAAAAGACCAATCAAAAAATCATTTTGGCTGTAAAATATTTATTTATCAACCAATTTTCAAAAGTAACGTAGTTTTATTTACCACTAAAAATGCCAGTTCTAATGATATATAACTGATGTACATATTATTTAAATTGCTCGAGTTACTGCAGAAAAACCTTTGGCTGAAACAAGCGCCCCAAACAATAGTATACTCCAGCTTGAGAAAGATGTATGTAAATATAGATATAAAAATCGAACAGGAAAAGTAGCATTCAAGGACGAAAGTCAACCACAAACACACACAGAAACAAAGAACAACTTTAAAGATGAATAAAAGGCCAAAAAGGTCATCACAAACGCAAAAGGATTGACAGTAGGGCTACCGCCTTGGAGTAGTCAGTGGCAAAAAAGTCCGCTGGACCACTCTTACCTAATACAATTGAATGAATACATAGTTGCCACCTATACCCTTTTCCAAGAGTCTTATAAATAAAGCGGATGCAATACAGCGTCAAATGCATTTTTAGAAAACAGGCATATACTGATTTTATTGATAATGCTTTACAATTTAATGATAATGATTTTCAATTTAAATATGTATCAGAGGTTCTGCATGTATGTTTAAGTCCAATTTGTTCACTATATTGGATATCATTTTTAATTTACTATTAAGTATGATATTGAATACTGTTCCTAAACATCTAATTATCAATATGCCGCTGTTTTTATGGTTTTAATAAAAATTGTGGACTAGTCTACCAGATTTATAAAGAGGTACCATTAAAGAAGATATAAAAGTCGACCAGGAAATATAGCAAAGCACAGTCAACCAAAACATGCACCGAATCACAGCAATTACAAGAACAAATCAGAGGCAAGGTACGTGACATCACACACATTAAAGCATTGACCATAGAGTTGTCACCTTGGAACGGATAGTGCCGATAGCAGTTTAAAGCAGGTTCTAGGGTGCACCAAACCTCTTACCTTATTGTCATCCTAATAAAACGAGACAGTGTAAATAAAGAAATCGCCACTCAGCTATATCCTTATGTAATACAAATATAACACAAAGATGATCATGTATATATGAATATGCAAAAAAAATAAATCTAGAAAGCCACAAAAGCAAGTATTCAGTAACTTGGCAGAAACTAAAGCAACAAAATGATAAACCATTACGGTCACGACAAGACCAGATTTAAGACAACATCAAATGTAACCGTCTTTTCAGGATTTAGGTTGACGTCAACATAGGGTCCACAAAACTCTCAGATCATTTCATCTCTTAAATAAAGTTAGACAGTTTAAGAAGACATGGTGAAACAAACCATATTTAAGCATCCCATTTATAGAAACTAACCCGCCAAATAACGGCAAAACTAGAAATTGTTATTGTCCATGTGACAAAAACGTATGGCTCCCCCACTCGCCCGGACAGGCATAATTGACGTTTCCAGGTCCAACCGTTCTCTATTGATCTGAGATCATTTTGATATTCAATATCCCTGTGACTGTATCTACTATCTGTATCAGTAAGGCCACATAAAAAAATATGTGTGGTTCAGGTAACCTGACCGACCCTATTTTTTTAAGGGGCCGACCCTAAAACTTTTTATGCAAAATTTAAAAAAAAAAAAAATCAAAAGAAAATCAATAGGGATCATCTACTGGTCATGACCAACCATCCTTCCAAGTTTGAGGACCCTAGGTCCAACCATTCTCTAGTTATTGATCGGACATCGTTTTGATAGTCAATGTCACCGCAATCTTGACCTTTGACCTAGTGACCCCAACATCAATAGGGGTCATCTACTGGTCATGACAAACCATCCTTCCAATTTGAGGACCCTAGGTCCAACCATTCTCTAGTTATTGATCGGACATCGTTTTGATAGTCAATGTCACCGCAACCTTGACCTTTGACCTAGTGACCCCAAAATCAATAGGGGTCATCTACTGGTCATGACCAACCATCCTTCCAAGTTTGAGGACCCTAGGTCCAACCATTCTCTAGTTATTGATCGGACATCGTTTTGATAGTCAATGTCACCGCAACCTTGACCTTTGACCTAGTGACCTCAAAATCAATAGGGGTCATCTACTGGTCATGACCAACCATCCTTCCAAGTTTGAGGACCCTATGTTCAACTATTCTCTAGTTATTGAACGGACATCGTTTGTGACACAGACCTACAGACAGAAAGCACAAAATCAATATGGCTCCCATACCACACTTTGTGTGGGGGAGCCATAATTACGCTATAAAACCGTTTATCAAAGCTTTATCCAGGTGTTCAGGTTATATAATAATGTATATATGTGTCGATTAAGAGTATAGATTTATTCAATGGTTCTTGAAATACCCGTGATTGCGTAAATGAATTACGAGTTGGTAACTAAATTCGACTCTCCAGTTTAGGTTATACACCTCGTCAGTAGGATTAGAAACCGTGTACATCTGTTGTTGGCGGGATAGGGACTTTTAGCATCTCATTTAAAATATTCCCAGAGCCACTTGATTTGCTGTTTCTTAAACTCTGAGTTATTTCCTTAATAGTGATGTGTCCGTCTAAAACTTCATTAATTTGAACAAATTTTATACCACCACTTGGAAGAAATGGGGGCTAGAAAAGAATCACTTTGGCCGTCGTGTCCCGTCCCGTGTCGTTGCAATATGTAACAGTTAATGGTTGCATATTTGCTTTTCCTTTTCGGTATGATGTGAAACTACATTATGCAAAGCGCATAAGGTTACATTCCACAATTTATACAGAATTCATAAGGTTGCACTCCGCTAATTTTTACATATGATTCAACTAAATTTATAATTATTTGTCCTGTTGTTTAACAGATAATAGTTGCATATTTTATTTTTATTTTTTATGAAGTGAAAATACGTAAGTAAAACCTCATAAAGTACACACTACTTATTTGAAGACCTCACAAGTTACATTCCACTAATTTTGTAAGTTTGGTGGAGGCTAAATAGGAATCACTTTTTGAGTTATTTATCAAATAATGGTTACATAGTTGCAAATTTGCTTTTCCATTTCTGGTATGTGATAATTCTTCATGAACACCGTTTACGGTTACACTCCACTAATTATTAGGCTTCATAAGGTTATATAATCAGGTAATGCCTTTTTCCTGTTTGTTTCGCCCACATAGTGGGTAGCGAAACATATCAGTCACTTTTCCGGCGGCGGCGGCCGCATTTTAAATCTACTATATCTCAACAACCGCTGCTCGATTTTTTCTGAAACCTTTTCAGATGCTTTGTTGGGTCAAGGGACATCACGTAATACCAAAATGACCAAAGTCAAGATCAGATTTTGCGTTATTTTCCCAAAACTTAACCTTGGTTAGTTAACAACCTCAGTTAACTGTATGTGACTGCCTCATTTTCTTTGTTTGATGCTTGGTCATATGTATTGTTGGCATTGGTGGACATCACTGAACGACAAAAATTACCAAGGTCAAGGTCATATTTTGCTTATTTTCCCGAAACCTAACCTTGGTTAGGTAACTTAACCTCAGTTAATTTTATGTGATTGCCTCACTTTATGTCTTTGTTACTTGGTCATATGTATTGTTGGCATTGGCGGACATCACTGAATGACAAATATTACCAAGGTCAAGGTCATATTTTACGTTATTTTCCCCAAACCTAACCTTGGTTAGGTAACTTAACCTTGGTTAGGTAACTTAACCTCAGTTAACTTTATGTGATTGTCTCACTTTATGTCTTTGATACTTGTTCATATGCATTGTTATACCCCTGCTAAACGAAGTTAAGTGGGGTATATTGGTTTCACCCTGTCAGTCTGTCTGTCTGTAAACGCAACATTGTGTGCTCAATAACTCCTCTCTCCCTGAAGCAAATCTCATAAAACTTCATGCATGGACTGCCTGTGATAAGAGGATGACGCCTATTGATTTTGAGGGCAGTATGTCAAAGTCAAGGTCACTATGACCTGATATGAAAAACCTTGTCCACTCCTTAAACTCTCCCCCCGAAGCAAATATCATGAAACTTCATAGGTGAACTGCCTGTGGTGAGATGATGACCCCTATTGATTTGGAGTTCAGAAGGTCAAAACTCAAGGTCACCGGGACCCGATAATGAAAAAATCTTGTCCGCACCATAACTCTGCTCCCCCTGAAGCAAATCTAATGAAACTTCATAGATGAACAGCCTGTGGTGTTGATATAGTGTTGGTCAAAGGTCAAGGTCACTGGGACCCGATAATGAAAAACCTTGTCCGCACCTTAACTCCTCTCCCCCTTAACTGCTCTCCCCTGAGGCAAATCTCATGAAACTTCATAGGTGAACTTACCTTATTGTTGGCATTGGTGGACATCGCTGAACGACAAAAAATACCAAGGTCAAGGTAATATTTTGCGTTATTTTCTCAAAACTTAACCTTGGATAGGTAACTTAACCTCAGTTAACTTTATGTAATGTCTTTGATACTTGGTCATATGTATTGTTGACATTGGTGGACATCGCTGAATGACTAAAAATACCAAAAAAATATAAAAAAGATCGGACAGGGAAAGTAGCATTCAAGGAGGACAGTCAACCACAAAACACAGAAACAAACACGCTAACAGACAAACAGGAAGGCAAAAGTAATAATAAATGCAAACATCACAAACACAAAAGGGTTGACAATAGGGCTACCGCCTTGGAACGGTCAGTGGCAAAGTAGGCCACTGGGGGTTTAAACCGGTTCTAGGGTGCACCAAACCTCACACTTACCCTACTGTCATCTCATTAAAACAGGACAGTGTAAATAAAGAAATCCCCGCCATGATCTAATCTCTAACCAACAAGGCAGCATCAATAGGCAATATAAGTAAAACACAAATATGCTCGTGTAAATATAATACAAAAAAAAAAATAGCTTAGAAAGCCACAATGAAGGTACTCAATGACTTGGCAGAAGACAGAGCAACAAGAGAATAAACCATTAAGGGCACGACAAGAAAGATCATAGACAAACATCAAACGCCACCGTCCCAATCGGCTTTAGGTAGGCGTCATCATAGGGTCCACAGCCTGTCCTGTTATCGTACAATTATAAAAGAGGAAAGCATAGTGGCAAACTGTAAAAGGGTCCACCACCAAGCATGCAGTACGTTGCAAAATGATAGGGTCATAACCTCTTTTGATAAACCTTTTAACAAGTTACACAAAGATAGTATGAAAGTGACCATGACCAAGAATCTTACGAAGTTTATAAATCACATCACCATAGAAGTCAGGTTGTGATAGCCCTTGTCGCAGAAGAGTCCTTAAATTACTTTCATATTTGGAAAGAAGATCAGGGTTACGATAATACAAATGTGCAAAGGTTTTACGAAGCTTATGTTAACGGTAACCCTGATTGAGTAGCATTTTAGTCATAACTTTCACATGACATCATCGAAATAATTTGACTAATCAGTGATCAATAAAATAAAAGACATTCTGGTAGGGGGTAAACTCGGTGTTTATCGTTGGTGCTCAACTGACTTTAGCCCTTCATCAAACTAGTTTGTAATGATAATTATATTAAAAACTTTATTTTTTATGTACATCTATGTATTTTCTTTTGGTGTTGTCTGATTTTAAAACACCAATATGGATACATTTAATTTAAATCATGGTCTAATATTTTCATTTTTCATATAGAGATTAAGGATAAAGTCCGAGTAAACCCCTTTATTTTCACCTACTGTGAAAGTTATGAACACAAAGATTACGAATATTAAAGTCCTCAACTCGAGTACAAGCTCTTGAAAAACGAATAAGTTGACACATACACCCCATAAGAAGTTGCTCGAGGAATATCCCCATCCAAATGGGGATAATCAAAAATGTCAAAATTAAAATCATCTCTCTTGTCATAGATTTTGCTAATTATTTCACCATTTTCAATCGAGAGATCTAAATCAAGAAAAGAAGCGTTATTATCAGATATATTAGCTTTGTTAATTAAGCTGAAGTTCTTTAGGATAAATATTATTAACCATAATTGGAAAGAAAGGGTTGTCAATGTTCAATATGTCATCCAGATACCGAGAGGTGTCATTAAAGGCTCATGTCAAGGTAATGTTTTGCGTTATTTACCCTAAACATCAGTGTGGTTGGGTAAGTTTACCTCAGTTAACTTTGTTTGATACTTGGTCATATGTATTGTTGGCATTGGTGGACATCACTGAACGACAAATATTACCAAGTTCAAGGTCATATTTTGCGTTATTTTCCTCAAACTTAACCTTGGTTAGGTAACTTAACCTCAGTTAACTTTATGTGATTGTCTCACTTAATGTCTTTGATACTTGGTCATATGTATTGTTGGCATTGGTGGACATCGCTGAAGGACAAAAATACCAAGGTCATCTTTTGCATTATTTTCCCAAAACTACACCCTGGTTAAACCACTTAACCTCAGTAACTTAACTTCTTATGATTACCTCGCTTTTATTTGTTTACTTGGTCATTTGAAGTGTTGTCTTTGGTGGATATCATTTAAGCACAAATTTAATAAAATATTCCATATGCCGTTTGCCGCGGTGGGCGAGACACCCTCAGACCGAGGTCATTATTATTATGTGAACATATCATAATTTTACACATTACTAATTGTAAGACCTCGTGAGGTTATACTCCACATATTTTACATAAGACTCCACACATTTTGTGATTATTAGTAATTAAGACTCGGCTGAGTACAAACTTCAGAGTATTCCCACGCATCTATATTAAGGACCTTAGGTAGTGATACCTGTCCTGAATGGATACCAATGCGGGAGTATTAATCACCTTCAAATATTTTGCATTGAATTTGTTCTTTTGTCAATTTATATGAAAATACAAATCGTTGCCTTTTTTAAGGCTACAAACATGTTCAAACAGGTCACCAAGCGGAGGTATTAATCACCGTCAGTGATAGATCTAATTTCTTTTTGGGGTGAGGGGGGGTTGGGGGGGGGGGGGGGTCTTTTGCTGTTTTTTTTATCGACAACTCGTATGATAATAAATTTGATAGTTATTCTGTGCAATCTGAGATCAACAACAAAATAACGACTCATCACTGTTAGACAAGGAATTAGGAACCAATGTAGCAGTAGCAGTTTTGATCGTTCAGAACTTCGTTTAGTCGATAACATTAGAACTTGACCAATAATTAAGTGTCCCAGACGGAGTCCTTTTTTGACACTGATTGAACCGTCTTCCCGTTCTCACAGTAAATAGACAGAGGAACACTCGTTATAATATAGGATAACCTTACCATAGCATGCAAACACTCACCAACTTTATGGAGAAAACAAACAGACATGAGTTGTTAACATTAGATGCGAAATGATTTATAAGGTGAAATAAAACTTGCAGATACCATCATTTATATATGACTGGGTCTGAATGATAGTTTTCAGCTAGGAATTCGGAAGTCCTATAATTTGTTATAAAAAAAAAAAGATTTTATTTTCAACTACAACAAAACACAGTTTCTGACATTACCTTAGTGTTTACCCAAACTTTTCAACGAATCATTTGCCTCAGATTTTCAAATACTTTCACTATCTTTTCATGATGACTATTGACAACAAGCAGTCTTTGCGAGTAAGAGCGTGACCTATACAGAGATTATCGATAACACCTATTGTAACTAGTAGCCACCGAAGTGCCTTATTAAAGTCCAGGTGAGGCGTAACATCACTTAGAATAAGAACTGGGTGATGTGAAAATTTAGTTTGGGAACATAGGGTTCACATTATAATGTATTAAAAAAAGAGACATGCATACAATAGCGTTTTAGTTTTATAACATAAGCGTCGTCAGCCACATTGTTTTGTTCTTACATAATGTATATATGATATGTGTTGTCTCTCACAGCTCAGATCTGAACGGCTTTTATACTTCTCTTACGTGTATTAACGAAATTTAGTTTTTATTTATGAATGACGCCCCATTAGATATAGTTAGCAAGTTCACATATTTAGGTATAGTATTTTCTACGGGAGGGTCTTCATCAGAACCATAAACTACTCTTGCTGGTCAAGCACAAAAAATCCATTTTTAAAATGAATAGCTATTTGTATAAATTTACATTTATATCAGTGACCAAAGCATAGGTTAGATCTGTTTGATAAATTGATAACTCCAATTTTAAATTATGAATGTGAAGTGTGGGGTTTCATACAAGCAATATCAATTGAAAGAGTGCATTAACAGTTTTGTAAACATATTTTGGGTGTTAAGAAAACAACTCAGAACGATTTCATATATGGTGAACTTGGCAGAACATCATTCATTGCACGAAGATATTTTATAATTAGTAAATATTGCTTAAAAATCATGAGAGTACATGGTCGTGATTATGTGAAAATAGTTTACAACATGATGATTAATGACTGTGAATTACATCCTCTAAAGATAAACTGGGTTTCCCAGTTAAAGCACTTACTGTCCTCTCTTAGATTTTATGATGCATGGTTACAACAGAGTGTTGTAACTGTAATATAATAAAGCAAATGTGCAATAGTAAAGCAACGGTTAAATGACAATTTTGTTCAAAATTGGTACAGTCGATTAGAAAACTCCACTAGAGCAGTTTTTTATATACATATTGCACAATTTCAGTTTCAACCATATCTGGATAATATAAATGTTTTCAAACTGTGTCAAGTACTAACTAAATTACGGGTGTCATCTCATAGGCTACAAATTGAAGCGGGCAGATGGGTTAAACCGAATATAATTCCTTTTAACGATAGCCTATGTTTATTTTGCAATAAACTTGAAGATGAGTTCCATTTTGTGTTGGAATGCCAAACATACATAATGCTAAGGAAACAATATATTCCTAAATATTTTTATAAGAGGCCTAATATGATCAAATTTCTGGAATTATTAAATTCACAAAATAAGATAATATATATTCGCAAACGTTGTACCTTTGTTTTAAGAGCATTTAAGTTACAAAACGAAACACTATATAGAAATTAGATATTTCTAAATATAATGTATGTAATAATATGTCATGGTTGTAAACGTATATGTCATGTGTGTACACTTATGTATGTATTAATCATTATGATAAAAAGCGTATTGACCATTTTACTTAGAAACTTTTTTTTTTTTGGTGAAGAATACAAGCACATTGGTAATACGGACCGTCAGTAAAGTGTTTTCATTTAGTGGGGCTGCGTGTCTTGTAGTTTGACTGTCAGTGAAGTGTTTTCATTTACTGGGTTAAAACTTGTCTTCACTCAACAACGGGTATCTATGCTCTCCTATACAAGGAGGAAATACCGAATACTACCTGTCTACGTAATAGGCTGTTATATGCAACATGTATTATTAGTTAAGTTTTGTATTTTGGAGAACAATAAGCAGCTACATATTTAGTTATGTCAGTTGATCTATCCTTTTTTTTTGGTAATACATCGCATTTGTGTTTTAAAAACATTCTATCGTTCGGAACATTTGTAAAATTGTCATGTTCATCATTGCGCAAGATGGATCCCGTTGGTTTCAGATAACTATGTACGTGAATATTTGTTTTTAAAATAGAATGATCTGGCATGGCCCTCTCTGGTAAAACATTTAATGTAAGGCAAAGATCTGTTACAGGAAACACACCAAACGACTCAATATTTGCTAAGTGTTCATGCGGTACAGACGTAGTCAACGACTGATTTTCCTTTGTGAGAAATACAAGTAAAAGTATCAAGTTCGGAATTTACACGTCCGTTTAACAAACAATAGTTAACACTTTTAAGAAAATCAAGAAACACATGCCCTCGTGTTTTTTTTTGTCTCATCGATATTGATTCTGTCGATAATAAGGTCATTATCGATTAGTGTAACTAGGTCAGACTCGCTACCACATCTCGCATTTATGTCCCCTAGATAAAGACAAAAACAAAGTCATTTGTTCTGTAGGTCAAAGTCGTTAAATGGTCAAAGAACTCTTGCGAGTACATGTAAACGGTATTATATATTATATACAGTATATATTAAATCGAATAAATAATGCGTTATGTAATGTCTGAATGGATATAATGTATAATGCATGCGTTATATGTAGACGATTTTTAATAATGGGCTAGTTTGTGGAGGCTTTGTTCAAGTCACATACCTGTAGTCGTCGATATGGAGATGACAGGAAGGTAAAGTGAAGAATTAAAAGATGCTGTATGAATACAGATAAGTTTTTATTTGGTCTTAGGTATACATTATTATACATGTTAAAGGGAACATATTCAAGTATTTTCAATTAAAAGATTTACACCTGAGATATTACAAAGGGAATTTCAGTGACCATGCTACAATACAATATAAAAGTCATATTTACGTAAATTTTACAAGTGATTATCGTATGGGCCCTATTTATGTGCATGTTTTAGTTGTATTCAGACTCAAAACCGCTTCGGAGTTGCCGTTAAGGCAATCAACTTTGCATTTTAAACGAATAACAAGTGATCTTAAAAAAAAAAGTTAATTTCTTTATTTCTTTACTTCATTATAACACTCAAATATAAATGGGTGCCGAAACGTCTAGGGTAAAAATTAAAATATATGCCGAATGGTTTGATGCCGAAACGTCTAAGGTGTCGAAATGGTTTGGTGCGGAAACGTCCTGAATCGATCTTGATCACACAGCGAATTGTCTGCATTTATTAATTTTTCATGTACTGATAATAGTAATAATAATAATAATAATAATAATAATAATAACTTTATTTCAAGAAGGTAACATATTAAGACATGACATTGACACAAGTCTTTTTTACAATATGGCCATCTATAAATCACTAAAATATAGCAATGTAAGCATATAATGCAATATAAAACAATACATGCATCAATTTATAACTTCAACAAGACAGAAACATTTTCATACTTTTGTAACATAAGGTTATAATTCGAACTGAGGGTTCACTCTTTCATTAAAAGAAAATGATTTTAGTTTACTCTTAAATGTAACTAAAGACAGCGAGGCTCGTATATCAACGGGGGTCATGTTCCAAACTACCATTCCTGAATAACCAAAAGTACGTTTAAGAATGTTTGTTCTAAGTGTTAAATGGGCAATGTCCTTTCTAGCAACAGACCTAAAGTTATAATTTGAATTTGTAGAGAACGATATGATATTAAATCGGTTATGAACAGAACAGATATTTTATTTAGACTTGTACAAAGTACATCGTCATTTAGAACATATGTACAATACACGAATATAACAAAGTCACGTAAACAGAGTATATAAATCAACTGTCAGTATAATTCACATCATCATAGTCAGAGGATGAACAATATTATAGTTATACTAAGCATTCAAAATAGAAAGTCTAACATTTAAAGCACACTTTATATACATCGCTAAAATTAGTAATATATCATTGTTTGAACTTTTCATCAATTCTATATATCTGAACATAGATGGCCTCTGGTGGTAATATCTTTTAATATATTTTTTCTTAGTTCATTATAACATTGACACACACATATAAAATGGTATTCGTCTTCCAGATCTTGTGAGTTACAACATAAACAATATCTTTCATTTCTCGGTATGCGATTTCTTGCCTACCGTCCAGTTTGCATGTTAAGAGAATGTGCAGATAGTCTTATTCTAGAAACAAAGAATCTCAAATTGCTAGGTAAAACACTTAGATAGTGTTCATATGAAAAATCAGATTTAAAATGTTTATAGTTTTCAAGAACAGCACCGCTATCAATTGACCCATACCACTCTTGCTTAAAACACTCAAATATTCGTTGTTCACAAACACATGGAAATGTTTTAACATTCAGCATATCCTGATTGTTAAATAAATAGGCAAAACCATAATCAGATAATAACTTGTTTACATTCGAAACCCAATTTTTACAACCTCTTTCACAATCATTTACACCTTGTTCATAGAGTTTTTTCATCAGAATGTTATTAGTATTTATTACTTTACACCAATACTTAATAATTCTTATATATCTCGTAATATAAAGAGGGTAACGCCCAAGTTCACCATATACACCTACTGTGCATGTATTTAATCTAACGTTAAGCAACCGTTTACAGAACTTTAGGTTTATTCTTTCTATTACTTTTGATTTAAAGACCCATATTTCAGCGTCATATCCTAGAGCAGAACCTACAAATGAATCAAATAATTGGCATAGTGAATTTGGCTTTAACTTAATCTTGTTATTCGCTAATAAAGTAGATAACACTTTTAGTGACTTACCAATTAAATGTTCTTGATTTAATGAAAAATTGCCCGTATAATTAAAAATTGTGCCTAAATAGTTAAACTCATTTACTACTTCGATATTTTGACCGTTATAGGTCCAACGTTCATTTTGAATTGAATTGAATGTTGTTTAACGGCTCATCAACACAGTATAGGTTATTTAGAGCCGCCCCAGAGAGAGGGGAAGGATACATAGGAATCCGGGAACCTGCCCTACTCTTATTATCGAATAGATGCCTATGGTTCTTTAACGTGCTCGGAGGATAGACCGATACACGGGACCGCCCGGTTTACGTCCCCATCCGACGGACGACGTTCATTTTGAAGTAGCCCTCCTATTTATCTAAACACCATTATCTTTTAGTGGTATTTAATTCAAGACCTCAATTATTACAATATGAGTATAGACGATTTAAGTTATTTTGTAATTCCACTGGAGATTTACCTAAAATGGCCATATCATCAGCAAACAGTAACACTATCAGAACTATATTATCAATCTGTAAGCCTGAATTCACATCATTTTGTAGATGCAACTCAAGATCTTCAATAAATAACGAAAATAACAAAGGAGAGATTACCTCCCCTTGACGTAATCCAACCGCACATTCCAAATAGTCTGAATAAGTACCACAACTCTTCACGCATGATTTCACCTTTTCGTACATGTCTTTAATAATTCGTAATATCTTTCCTTGTACACCAGATTTATATAGTTAAATCCATAAAGCATTTCTATATATAGTATCAACACATCGTTTTAGGTCTACAAAGGCAACATATAAACGTTTATTCTCATTCAAATATTTTTCAACAATAGAAAGAAGAACAAATAAAGCATCAACAGTGGAATGGCCTTTTCTAAAACCAACTGTGCATCAGAAATAATTATATTCTTTTTACAAACACAGTCAATTCTTTTATATAATATAGTGGCAAATATTTTTGACAGGCAACTAACTACCTCTATAGTTATTAACATGTTTAGTATTTCCATTTTTATGAACAGGGACAATAACTCCTTCCATCCATTTTTCAGGAAAAAAGCCAAAAGTTAAACTTGCATTGAATATATCGCACAAATGTGATGCTAAAATGTCAATGCTTTCAACAAAGTATTCATTCATCAATGCATCACTCCCTAAAGCTTTATTGCTTTTTAGCAACTTTATTACAGTTAACATTTCATTAATCGTAATAGGCATATCTAATTCCTCATAGTTATATAATCAGGTTGAGTGATTTATAAATCAGAACACATGTGTGATATTCACATCTCCGTTGAAAGGTAAGCCACTTCAGTTCTTTAAACATTATTTTAGACGGTGTGTTTATAGGCTTCATGAGAATGATTCTAGCAGCCCTCTTTTGAATTTTAAGTATTCTATTAATAGAAGATTTATTTGTGTGGCTCCATGTTATACAGCCATAATCAAATGTAGACACAATATATGAGTTATAGAACAATTTGTTCATGTCTTATGTTAGGAAGTAGGAGATCCTTTTCAACAGATTTTTTGACATAAGTTTAGTACATGTTTTAGATATATGATTTTTCCAAGATAATGATTCATCAATATAGATGCCTAGTAACTTTTGTACTTTTCCATTTTGAATATCTGCATTATTAAATTGAAGCAACAATGTTGCACAATTTGCTGAAGTTTTATTTGGTCAACGTTTTCTGGTTTGTATTTAACTTTGTTTAATATTTTTAGAAACGTTAACGAAATGCTCATTAAACGCATTTATAATATTTGGGAGTCCTTTCAATCACTTTGCCATTGATTAAAATTTGTTTCGGTATAGTTAATTCACTGTCAACATTGTTCGAAATTCTTTTGAGGTTTTTCCAAATATATGTTGAGTTTTTATTTTTAAGAACAGCTTTGCTGAAAAATATTTTCTTTTCTTTTTTAATTAATGATGTTGTTTTATTTCTCCACATTTTATATTGATCCCACTTTGTTAATTTATGATTTAAATCTCTGAGCGCCCTTGCTCTGTGAATTTCATAAGTGTACCATCCTGGAAGAGTTTTAGTTTTTATTCGTTTTGTTTTAATTGAAGCATGTTCAGCTGAAACAGCATTAATTTGTTTATATAAGAAATTTAATGAATCATTTGGATCAGCAAACATTTCGGAAACTTCAAGACAGCTGTTTTGTAAATCAAGACAAAAACTAGTTTCATCAAAATTATTATAACATCTATAGGTCATACGTTTATGGGTATTTTCTTTAATTAGTCCATTCTTAATATTTCTTGTGAATGTAACAGGAAAGTGATCACTAATACAATACAATGGTACATTAATTTCACTTAAGTTTTCTGGATTTGTACTATAAATGTGGTCTATTATAGTTGATGAATTCTTTGTTACTCTTGTTGGTGATTTAATAACTTGCGAAAACCCATAATCAAGAATAACAGCATTCCATTTCGTATTTTTAAACCTTCGCCTGGAAAATATTCGATATTGAAATCACCAATTACATTTGTTTCTAATTTTAAATAATCTACCCGGGCTAATTGTGTTTCGTAATTATCTATCCAAGACTGTGGCGAATCAGGTGGCCTGTAGACACAATTTAGCAAATTGTTTGTTATTAGCAACATTGATTTGAATCCACAATGATTCAATATGAGTAGTTTCAATGTCAGTTCTACGTGAATAACAAATATTATTGGCAATGTAAATCAGTAAACCACCACTCTTCTTACGATTTGTACGATCCTTTCTCTCAGTATCCATATATATCCATCAATATGTAAGTCTTTGATGTTAATAGTATCATTTAAAAACGTTTCATACAAAGCTAATATATCAATTGATTTAGACAGAAACATTATACATTTCAGTTCATCTAGCTTTGGTAAAATATGCTGTGTATTTAATCCTACAGCTTGTAAACCTTCGTTTTTAAAATTAAATGGATTTTGTACAACATCATTTTTCAAATATTCATTATCTAATACACTTACACACTGTACAATATTTGACAATAGCAATGTATCATCTGTAGTGTCAGAATTATTATCTGCAGACGTTAAAACAACCGGCGATTTCCTAGACTCACATAAATTAATCGTATCTTCACAAGAAGATAATTCTAAATTCTCGCATTGTGTATAATTTCTACCGGCACATCTGCTTTCAGAATAATTATCTGAATTACTAATTAGAATATCGTCGCTTGACTGCTTTGAGTCGAACGTTTTATAACAGGATATAACAACAGTTGATATGGTCAATAAACTTTCCATATTACAAAGATCACGAGATTCATTAGGTAAATATTCTTGGGCGTTTGACTTTGAAACAGAGAATGTATTACAATTACTTACAGATGCAGAATAGACAACAAGGTCGTCACACAGACAGTATATATTATCACAGTCAGAGCAAATACAATTTAAAACGTCAAACATGTTCTCACATTTGAATGAGCATCTTTCATTGAATTCCTATTTACTGTTATGCCAACAGATTGTCACGTCCACAATTCCAGCAGTGACTGTTTCCGAGATTCCGCTGTCGTCTGTCATAACCTCGATATATGTTCACGTGATCACGCTGTCGACTGCCAAACGCGTTTCCGTCTGCATAACCTCTTCGAGAACTGTTCACGTGATCATGATAGTTTTCCGTCCGATGCTCCGCGTGCTCTGAAGTTCTTTGACAAACGTTCACGTGTTCGCTCGCTTGTCTGCCAAACTGATTTCCTACGGCAAAATCTCTACTAGAGTTTTTCACGTGACAACTTTGGTTTCCCGCCCAATGCTCCGCAAGCTGTACGGCACCACTACGCTTCAGAATAATCAGTGACTTATTTATAACGTGTAAAAACGTTCTAGTGCAGTCGTTGCTAAGATGTATGCCATCCCGTACGTAGAAACGCTTAGCAACACTACCATTTCTATAAACAAATGAGGAGAAGCAGTCAATGAAATGCGCTGAGCATCCGTCGCAAATTTCTTTGATGATGTCATTAACTGGCTTGACTTCAACATCTGTACGGGCACATAATATAATGTTAGATATACATTTTAAATTTTCTTTCTTCAATAACTCGCAAATGTCGGCAATATCCTGATAAAATGAGTTCATCTGTTTCTTTTCGGCAGCGTCGTTTCCGCCTACGTACAGTATCACTGTGGAATACTGGCCAAGGTCTGTTTCTTGAAGTGTGTGCATCAGCCGTGTTGTTGTAGCACCTCTTAATGTTTTAATATCAACAGTCATTAACAATCCACGCCTAATTACGCCTTTTAAAATGGAATCACCTATTACAAGTGTTTTCGTTTTCCTAGTTTTTGAATCTGACGGATGGTTTACAATGGCATTCCTGCTACGAATTAGTGTATGCTCACCTCTTTCGAGTTGAAGAACTATGGACGACGAGTTATTTATAATTTCATTTCCGTCAAGATATGGCGTTGGATCCCTCCTTTCGGTTTGAAGATGATTGGATGTGGATGTAGTGCCCGCTCTGGATGTTGGTCGTTCATTCTTTGATCTTTGATAATCAGAGATTGATTGCAGTTTTCTTTGTAGCACTTCAGTTGATTTGCAAACTTTAGCCTCAGTTTCTTTATGACACTCACTGACAGTCTCAATTTGTCTTTGAGTACATTGCGCAATTACCGAGTTTTGCGTTTTTATGCTTTTTATCTCATCACGAATAACAGATAGCTGTGATAAAGATGTTTGTATATGCACATTTAGGAAAGCTTTTAGCTGAATTACCTCCTCTTGTATACCGCGAAGTATTTCATTGACAGACTCATATGCAGAAAAAACTTCATCACAACTTTGCGTAGTTTTATCACACACTAGGGTCAGTTCATCTTTATGCAATGACACAAAACGATCGTGTTTAAGGCGCAGTTCTTCTGTGCTACTCTCTGTGGCATACACTTGTTTCAGAAGAGTGGTATCATCAAAACTGACGGACATGGAACTAGGACAGTTTTCTATAATACATGTTTTCTTAAAAGTGTGCTTTCATTTTCATCATCAGCATCATCTGCATCATCAAACAAGTCGAACAGTCATTCTGGCAAATTTTCAATGCGGTTAGAAGGTTCCATATCACACCCGATTTCAGACTCTACTGGGCATAGTATTATTGGCAAGTCTGTTTTTGTGAAGATGCGCTGATGTTTGCCGTTGACTAATGCCGAACATGTAGTGTGGTATAAATTGAATGTGTATAAATGCTTCTTACCTTCCAGTAGCTTATACTTGTTTTCCACTAGAATACCTTTCTTGTCCAAAACTGGAATCTGACGGCAAACGATATTACTCCTCTCTTCGTTATAGAAATTGCAGATTAAACATTTTTGTATGTATCGGCATTCAAAGTAATCCGAATTCCTCCTCCCGTCTCTTCAATTTGAATATTTTCTCTGTTTGTTGCTTTTTCTTTCTTTTTGTAGTTTTCCCTTGATTTAAATCGTAATCCCTACATTCACGAAGTTCATCGCTTCCCGTTTTATCACTCATTTTTGAATATGTCTTTGCAATTTTCTCAAGAAAAATATATCCGTCAATGCAGTTTGTATACCACATAATCAAGTTTTAATATTGTTAGTTTCCATTTCTTTTCAATATATTTGATATGAAAATGTTCGGCAAACTGAATTCCGTCGAATTATGAAAGCTTTATAAATATTTAGCGTTTATTTTAGTATATATTAATTATATTTCATTATTTTTAACGCTGCGTAAAAAAAAAGTTGTCAAGAAATTTTAAATGACGTCACAATGATCATTGGGACCCTGCTTTAATTAGACTAATATACTATATACACAATAGTTTTCGTCTAGAAAATACTATTGATCGACTTAACGAGCATTGTGGGACTTTGCGTCTGAGGAATACGTTAATTATTGTTAAAAAAACGTACTTTTATAATGGCGATACTTATTCGCCAAAACATATTCAGTTTAAAAAAAGAATATTCTAAATTATATAATAATTCACATTTTATAGTAGTAACGAAACTCTTTTTACATGCAAATATAATTCTCTGCTACAAGAGTTGATAAAAGCCTTCCATTGCCAACTTTGTTGACATATTTTGGTCATATCTTGCTCTTCTATTTCGTCTAATTAACGAAAGTGTAATTGATGATGCTATCTCGCGCTATTTGTCCCTACAAACATACAAACTGCTCATCAAACGGATGATTGTCCGTCTTACTGTGTCGTTAACGTGGATGTCTGTCATATATCACACAACTGCAGACATATGTGATAATACCATCAGTTGGGCTTGGCATTTCTGATTATAAACTGGGATAACCAGATATAAAGTTGGATGTAGGGATTTATTTCGTTTATCGTCCTGTCTGTTTTGATACAAAATTCTCAAACTTGGGGATCGCTGTGTCAGTCGTTTCTTGCGTATTGGATAATATTAAAACATATATAAAATTTCGGCAGTAATGAAAGGCAGTTGGTATCCGTGATTAATGTTGCTGTTTTCCAAGAATGGCGGATGAATACACACATTGTGAAAACTTCTACTGTTAGAAGGGTAACATTTTCGAAAGTAGTTCTTCGCTAGGTTCATTTGAGGATTTAATTCGATATTTCCATCTTTCAATGTGGGTACGAAAAACCATTTGGTGCGTTTAAACAGAGTCCTTATATAACGACCCGAGTTTAAAGTACGTTAACTGTAAACTCACCTAATGTATTTCATACCCATTTGAAAGAAAGCTTTTTGTTAACTTTAAACTCACCTAATGTATTTCATACCCACTTCAAAGATTGAAATCGCCGCCTCTATTTTAGATGGTGTATTGGAAATGGTTTGGGGTTTGTACGGCCTTCTACTTATAATTTACGACACCTTAAGAAGGGTATTCAGAATTTACATACTAAATTTGCTCTAGTTCCAGCCGACAAAGCTTCCAACAATATAATTATTGTCTGACGACTACATTATATCAATACTTTGAATGCTGAGCTAGCGAGTACTTCTGCTTATCTAACTACACCTCTGCTGGAGACGGACATTGGTTCCCAGCATGTGACCTTTATGGAGACTATAAAGGTTTCTGTAATTAGTAAGCAGACGAAGCTCCCTACAATGTACTGGATACCCAAACTTCACAAAATTCCTTACGAAGCACGTTTTATCGCTAATTCTAGTTCATGTACCACGACCAATATATCAAAACTGTTGACTTCCTGACTTTCCGCGATTAAAGAACATATTGTAAAATATTGCGGAAAGGCTTTCGAGAATCAATTTGTTTTGGTCTATCAAAAACTCTGGAGAAGTTCTTGACAAACTATGGTGTAAGCATTTTCATGCCTCTTCTCTGAGCACCTACGACTTTTCCACACTGTATACTTATCAAAGAAAAACTGATTCAGATTATTCAGAAGACATTTGCTAGAGAAGGTACAACTTTTCTAGCTTATAATAATGCCAGGGCTTTCTTTACTAACGCCCTCCATTGATAAGTATAATTTGTGGACTTGTACTGATGTTTGTAGAGCCTTATCTTTTCTTCTGGATTACATCTTTATAAGATACGGTAAACTATATACCGCCAGGTTGTTGGTATTCCTATGGGTACTAACTGTGCGCCACTTGTTGCAGATTTGTTTTTGGTTTTTGTACTGCTATGAAAGAGATTTTATGTTGAGTTTGTCACCTGCTACCCAGGGTGAAATTATTGATGCCTTTAATAATACTTCTCGGTATCTTGATGACATACTCAATATTGATAATCCGTTCTTTGCTCATATCGTTACTAACATTTATCCACCAGAGATCACGTTGAATAAAGCCAACAGTTCGGATATAGTAGCAACATTTCTCGATCTTCATCTCTCGCTTTCAAATGATTGTATTCATACTAAAATCTATGATAAGAGAGATGATTTCAATTTTAACATCGTTAACTATCCACACCTGGATGGAGATGTACGTCGTGCTACCTCATACGGGGTGTATATCTCCCAGCTCATTCGATTTGCTAGAGCGTGTAATGATGTTATAGACTTCAATGATCGAAATCAAGTTGTTACAAGTAAACTTCTTCAGCAGGGTTTTCGTTATCATAAACTACGTATATCTTTCTCTAAATTCTACCGCCGCAACGAGGGCCTGCTGGAAAAGTACAACACCAACCTTAAAACACTTCTCTAAATTCTACCGCCGCAACGAAGGCTTGCTGGAAAAGTACAACACCAACCTTAAAACACTTCTGCGACTAGGCATATCACAACCCTCATTTTATGGAGATGTGGTCTATAAACTTCGAAAGCTAAAGGAGTCTGACGGGTTTCCTCGCCGCTTTACAAATTTAATCAGGAAGTTCGTCAGAAAAGGATATAACCCTTTGGTTTTACAGCGCACTACATGTTTAGTGATTGACCCCTCTACAGTCAGTCATTACGTTTCACTTTTCACTTGTGCGATGACTGGACTACCTCTTGGGACTCTATGAGTGCACGTACTGAAACCCCAACTAAGGGAGGTGGGTGCATGAGCTTTCGTCCCTCGGGTTTTCCGGTTGTACCCTAGATTGGTTTTCTCTTTAGCTGCAACTACTATGGTTGTTCGGTACGATTCTGGATACATCCTGAGATGTTTATCATTTTGTATGTGTTTCTTTAGTTAATTTCTCTTGATGTGGACTTTATTGTTAGAGAATTTCTTTGATGGGATGTAGTTTTGTTTACACTGTTTGTCTATTTGGGCGCTGAAGACAGGATAATAGCGAGGATTGTGCGCATATAAAATCGATTCAAGCTACCCAGAAGGTCTTATTGCCTACTGACCGTTCCAAGTCGGTAACCCTGTCATCGCCACCCTTTGTGTTGTTTTTTGTCTCTTTCTTTGTACCATCAAGTCCTTGTTTGCAGTACAGTGCGGACCTACGATGACATTGCGTTCGGACGCTATGGTTTCTATAGGACCCTATATCTCATTTTGGTAAATTGCTATGGGTTTTGACTGTGTTTCATGAAGCAGTTGATACCTTTTATTAGCTCTACTGGCCGAAGTCCAGCAGAGCTTATGGGATGGCGAGTTGTCCGTCGTCCGTCGTCCGTCCGTCCGTCGTCCGTCTTCCGTCGGCCGTCGTCCGTTAACTTTTGCCTTGTGAACACTCTAGGGCCTTCATTATTAATTGAATCTTTACGAAACTTTGCAAGTGTCTTTATATCAATAAAAAACTCGGACAAGTTCGAAAACCAGCCAGATCGGAATAATTTCACCGGAGTTATGGCCCTTGTTTTGCTGAAAAATGCCATATTAAGCCTTGTGAACACTCTAGCACCTTCATTTATTGTTTGATCTTTACCAAACTTGCACAGATTGTTAATATCAATAAAAGCTCGAACAAGTTTGAAATCCAGCTAAATCGGATCGTAACACCGGAGTTATGGCCCTTGTTTTTTCTGGAAAATGCTATTTTCTGCCTTGTGAACACTCTAGGGCCTTCAATATTAATCAAATCTTTACTTGACTTTGTCAGTGTCTTTATATCAATGAAAGCTTGAACAAATTCGAAAATCGGCAAGATTGAAAGAATTTCACAGGAGTTATGGCTCTTTTTTTGCTGAAAAATGCCATATTAAGCCTTGTGAACACTCTAGCACCTTCATTTATTATTTGATCTTTACCAAACTTGCAAAGATTGTTAATATCAATGAAAGCTCGGACATGTTCGAAAACCAGTTAGATTGGACCATTAACAGCGGAGTTATTGCCCTTGATTTAGTTAAAAATGCTATATTATGCCTCGTTAAGACGATAGGGGCTTCATTGTTCATCCGATCTTTACCAAACTTTATCAGATTGTTAATATCAATGAAAGCTCGGACAAGTTCGAAAACCATTCATATCGGACCAGTCACAGCGGAGTTATGGCCCTTGATTTAGTTCAAAATGCTATATTTTGCTTCGTTAAGACTATTTTTTATCCGATCTTTACCAAACTTTATCAGATTGTTAATGTCAATAAAAGCTCGGTCAAGTTCGAAAACCGGAGAGATCGGACCAGTAACAGCGGAGTTATGGCCCTTGATTTTGTTAAACTTGCTATAATTTGCCTCGTCTTACGATAGGGCCTTCAGTTTGCATCTGATCTTTTCCAAACTTTACCAGATTTTATGACTTTCTTCTTATTATATTTAATATTATTTCTTTTTCTTTTTTCTTTTTTTTTACATTTTTTTTTCTTTTATTTATTTTTACATTTTTTTCAAAAATTATTTTTACATTTTTTTTTATTTTTTTTTACATTTTTTTTTTAGCTCTATGTTGGACCAGTCGGACCAGTAACAGAGGAGTTGTGGCTCTTGATTTAGTTAAAAATGCTCTATTTTGCCTCATTAATACGGTAGGGCCTTCATTTTTCATCTGATCTTTACCAAACTTTACCAGATTCTTTAGTTATGGCCCTTGATTTAGTTGAAAAGCTGCACTTTGCCCAAAACTTTCCAAAAAACGTAAATGGCAGTCTCTCGCTTCATTGATGTTATAAGAGCCATGTTGGCCTGTAGGGCGACCACAGGCCCTCTTGGGCCTCTTGTTTTTACAGAAATGACTGGAAGATATAATGATATATGTAAGAATAATGTTTTTAAGCATAATGCCTTATTTAAAGTAATTTCATTATGTTTTTTTATTCATGCTAATTGTTAATGATCAATTTAATTGAATAAAACTGATTGAATTTATTTCATAATTAAATGTTTCTTATAACACACACACGAAAATAAAAATAAGGTTTGGTAGTAAAATCTTTTTTTTTTCAGTTCTTAAATTCTATTTTAATTTTCAAACCAAAAATATGTTTTATGACATTGCATGGTTATTCCACTATATACAAAACATTACCACACACTTTATAATGTAAAAGACGGTAACAGAGACTGTCTTTATTTGAACTGAAACATATGACGTGTTCCCTTCAGTTTTGAAAAAAAAGAGGGGTGGGGGACGCGGTAACGGGAGAGTGGGGGGTTGGGGTTGGGTCCCATATGGCATATGGAAAAAATATTTATATAAAAAATAAGTATTAAAAATAAAGATATGGTGCAAATTTAAAAAAAAACTCACATGGGATTTAAAAATAATAATTTGGCTATATGGTATATGAAAAAAACAAAACAGGCTCCTTATTTGGCTTATGGAAAAAACTAACAGCGGGTCAGTTGATTTTTAATTATTTCTTTACTTCTTGCATATCACAAAAAGTGTATGTACATTATTCACAAATTATGTTATATATGTTATATTTGTTTTGTGTATGCGCACAAAGCTATATATTTTCTTCCAAACTGCCTGAATTAATCTCCATAAATATGCAGTGATATTATATCTAAGCAATAATGCAGTTATATATTTTCAAAATACAGTTTTACAACAAACGCATCATTTGGCACTATACGGCCTTTAACGGAGTGAGACTATAAATATTTATTTCTGCACTTACAGGTGTTTTTGATTTGGAGACACTGTCAAGATTTCTAGTTGCAAAAATGTCATTAAACACAAATAGATTGCACGTTGTGTTGCGTGGTAGCATGGCAGGCATATAGGGATCACTTTGTTCATCAACTGGTGTGTATATTTTCTGTATATAAACTAAAGGACAATACCCTTTATTCCGGAAGGGTAAATAACATTTCCATTTTCTCATATTTCTTAATACCCAATTCCATTACATAGTCTGTCATACGCCGCTATGTGATACTTTGTATCACAGTTTTCTTGTTCTATCTGTATTTGTGTTAAAATTGTATTTTATAACTGTAATGCGTACTGTTGGAACAACGACATCGCCTACATTGTATGTTTTTTAGCTCTACTGATTAAAGATCGGCAGAGCTTATGCCGTGGTGCTTTGTTCGTTGTCCGTCCGTCTGTCTGTCTGTCTGTCCGTCTGTAAACGTTTTGTAGCGACTACTCCTCTGAAACTACAAGATGGATTTTCCAGAAACTTTACAGAAATGTTGCCCATGAAGTATAATTGATCCTAGCAAAAATTCATTTGATATGAAATCCAAGATGGCCGCCAAAGCTAAAAATTGATTTTTATAAAACAAGTTTGTAGCGACTACTTCTTGAAAACTATAAGTGATATTGATATGGGACTTTTTCTAAAATGATCAGCATGACATGATGTTGGTCCTTGTCAAACGTCGTTTTGATTCGACGTTAAACATGGCTGCCATCGGCCATCTTTGTTTGCATAGAGTTATATAGTAAAAACTTGAAGCGACTACTCCTCTGAAACTACATAACGGATTTTCATGTAATTTCACAGGAATGTTGCTCTTGATGTATAATTGATCCTAGCAGCTGATCCTTTAGGTCAGCTGGAAATTCAAGATGGCCACCACGGCTTAAAATATATGTTTAAAAAACAAGTTTGTAGCGACTATTTCTTGAAAACTATAAATGATATTGATATGGGACTTCTTCTAAAATGATCAGCATGACATGATGTTGATTTTTGTCGAAAATTGTTTTGTTTCAACATTAAACATGGCCGCCAGCAGTCATCTTTGTTTACATAGAGTTATATAATGAAAACTTGTAGCGACCATTTCTTTGAAATTACTTGACGGATGTTCATGAAACTTCGCAGGAATGTTGCGTTTGATGTCTAATTGAACAATATTTGTAGCGACTACTTTCTGAAAAACTATAAGTGATATTGATATGGGACTGTTCTAAAACGATCAGCATGACATGATGTTATTCCTTGACGAAAATCGTTTCGACGTTAAACATGGCTGCCAATGGCTATCTTTGTTCACATAAAGTTATATAGTATAATCTTGTAGCGATTACTCCTCTGAAACTACTTGACGGATTTTCATGAAATTTCACAGGAATGTTGCTTTTGATGTTTAATTGGTCCTAATAAATTTCAGCATGACATGATGTTGATCCTTGTCGAAAGTTATTTTGATTTAACATTAAATATGGCCGCCAGCGGCCATCTTTGTTTACATAGAGTTATACAATAAAACTTTGTAGCGACTAGTCCTCCGAAACTGCGTGACATATTGTCATGAAGCTTCACAGGAATGTTGCTCTTGATGTCTTGTTGATCCTAGCAAAATGTCAGTCCGGACGGTAGTTCAAAATGGCCGCCATGGCTAAAAATACATTTAAAACAAAAACAAATTTGTAGCGACTACTTTCTGAAAACTGTAAGTGATATTGATATGGGACTTTTTTTTAAAACGATGAGCATAACATGAGATTGATCATTTCGATTCAACTTTAAACATTGTTGCCAGCGGCCATCTTTGTTTACATAGAGTTATATAGTAAAAGCGTGTAGCGACTGCTCCTCTGAAACTACTTAACGGATTTACATGACACTTCACAGGAATGTGCTCTTGATATATAGTTGATCCTAGAACAAGTTCAAGTCGGTCGGAAATTCAAGATTGCCGCCACGGCTAAAATTTTATTTTCAAAAAACAAATTTGTAGCGAAGACTTCTTCCAAAATATAAGTAATATTGATATGGGACTTTTTCTAAAATGATCAGCATGACATGATATTGGTCCTTTTAAAACTTATTTTGATTCGACATTAAAACTGAGGTTGGTCATTGTCGAAAATCATTTCGATTCAACTTTAAACATGGTTGCCAGCGGCCACCTTTGTTTACATAGAGTTATATAGTAAAAACTTGTAGTCATACAAACAAAGCGAGTTTATCCGACCAATGCTCTGCATCTTGTTTGTTTTAGCTCCGCCAAAAAGTAAATGTTTTCAATACCGGTTACATGCGTTCGAATTACCCATGAGGCCACACTAACTCGTTTGAGCTTGAATGATTATTTATCCAGTAATTATTAGCAGGTAAAGACAATTAAAACTATTGAACTTATTGGGGTTGTTCTCACTGCTTGGATAATTAAACTACTTTCAATCAGGGAAGCTGAAGCTATCAAAAACAAATGCGTAATTGTACGTTAATTTACGAATAAACAAACTTAACAGTGCCAGTAGACTAGATTTGTACAGAAAGAGTACAGTCTTATTTAATTTTGAATAGCATTTGCTGTTTATTAATACCGTAGGGATTTGCTTAATTTTACACGCTGTATCATCAGTGCACACAACTGGTGGATATAGTTAAATTAAGACTGTAGTGCATGTAAATGTAAAAATCATGTAATTTGTATGATGAGTTAGAGGAGAATATATCTACAGTATTTTACAATACTATCTGGACATAAAAGCTGTTACATAGAATAACGACAACATATGACTCTGATGTAACTTCCATACTTACGTTTTATGTGTTCTCGTACTGAACTGTACTAATTGTAGATGCGAGTATAATTAGATTACATTTTTATGCTCACCGAAATTTTCGGGGGAGCATATAGTCGCCGCTTTGTCCGTCCGTCCGTCCGTCCGTCCGTCACACTTTTATCCGGAGCATAACTTAAAAACTACTGATGGGACTACTATGAAACTTCGCACAATGATAAAGGGCAATGAGTGGAAGTGCATCCTGCAAAAACGTAACTCTGCCATCATTCAAATTAGAGTTATTACCCTTTGTAATGTTATACTTAGATTTTTTGTCCGGAGCATAACTTCAAAACTACACTATTGGGTCTGCAAACTATTGGAAACTTCACACACTGATAGAGGGCAATGAGAGGATGTGCAGAGTGAAAGACCCGCAACTCTGTCATCATTTAAATTGGAGATATTGCCCTTTGTAATATTATACTTAGATTTTTTGTCCGGAGTATAACTTCAAAACCACTGTTGGGACTGCAATGAAACTTCACACAATGATAGAGGGCAATGTGAAGAAGTGCAGAGAGTAAAAACCGTAACTATGTCCTCATTTAAATTAGAGTTAATGCCCTTTTTAATTTTATACTTAGAATTCTTGTCCTGAGCATAACTCCAAAACTACTGATGGAACTACGACGAAACTTCACAAAATGATAAAGGCAGTAAGGGCAATAAGTGGAAGTGCAAAGTGCAAGAAGCGTAACTCTGTCATCATTCGAGTCCGAATTAATCGAATTAGAGTTCGCAGAATAAGTTCAAAACTACATTCGGGACTGCAATGAAACTTCACACAATTATAAAGGGCAACGGGAGGAAGCGCAGAGTGTAAGAACCACAACGTTATTTTTATTCCAATTAAAGTTATTGCCATCTTGGAATTCTTGTCCGGGGCATAACTTCAAATCTACTGATGGACGTCACACAATGATAGAGGGCAATTAGAGGAAGTGCAGAGTTAAAAAAACAACATAACTCTGACATCAGTCAACTGAGAGTTATTGCCCATTAATTTTAATCTTGGAATCCTTGTCTTCAGCATATCGTTAGAACTACTGATGGGACTGAAGATTGATAACTGCTGGGTGATATTGGCCATATGATAAGTTGAGGATACATTTCGGGGATTTCTATCGATTTTCTTGTTATAGTAATATCGTAGAAAACTACACGCACCGCAACGCGTTGTGGATGGCATCGCAACGCGGTTTGGAGTTATTATGATATAAGGTGTCAACATTGACCCGTTTTTGGATGTTTTTGGATGTACTATGCTATACTGACAGTTGTAAAGGCGCCAGCATTGACCCGTTTGTGAATGTACTATGCTATAATGACAGTTGTTAAGGCGCCAACATTGACTCTTTTGTGGATGTACTATGATATAATGCCAGTTGTAAAGGCGCCAACATTGACTCTTTTGTGGATGTACTATGATATAATGCCAGTTGTAAAGGCGCCAACATTGACTCTTTTGTGGATGTACTATGATATAATGACAGTTGTAAAGGCGCCAGCATTAACCCGTTTTTGGATGTAATATGATATAGTGACTGTTATGAAGGCGCCGGTATTGACTCGCTTTTGGATATAAGGACGGTTATAAAGGCGCCAACATTAACCCGTTGTTGGATGTACTATGATATAGTGACTGTTGTGAAGGCGCCGGTATTGACTCGCTTTTGGATATAAGCACGGTTGTAAATGCGCCAACATTAACCCGTTGTTGGATGTACTATGATAAAGTGACTGTTGTGAAGGCGCCAACATTAACCCGTTGTTGGATGTACTATGATATATTGACTGTTGTGAAGGCACCGGTATTGACTCGCTTTTGGATATAAGGACGGTTGTAGGGGCGCCAACATTAAGCCGTTGTTGGATGTACTATGATATAGTGACTGTTGTGAAGGCGCCGGTATTGACTCGCTTTTGGATATAAGGACGGTTGTAAAGGCGCCAGCATTAACCCTTTGTTGGATGTACTATGATATAGTGACTGTTGTGAAGGCGCCGGTATTGACTCGCTTTTGGATATAAGGACGGTTGTAAAGGCGCCAGCATTAACCCGTTGTTGGATATACTATGATATAGTGACTGTTGTGAAGGCGCCGTTATTGACTCACTTTTGGATATATGACGGTTGTAAAGGCGCCAGGATTAACCCGTTGTTGGATGTACTATGATATAATGACTGTTGCAAAGGCGCCAACATTAACCCATTTTTGGATGTACACGATATAATGGCTGTTGTAAAGGCGCCACCATTAACCCGTTTTTGGATGTACTACGATATAATGGCTGTTGTAAAGGCGCCACCATTAAACCATTTTTGTATGTACTATGATATGATGACTGTTGTAAAGGCGCCAACATTGTTTTCGGATGTACTACGATATAGAGACTGTTATAAAGGCGCCGACATTAACACGTTTTCGGATATACTACGGTATAATGACTGTTGTGAAGGCGCCAGCATTAACTCGTTTTTGGATGTACTATGATATAATGACTGTTGTAAAGGCGCCAGCATTAACTCGTTTTTGGATGTACTACGATATAATGACTGTTGTAAAGACGCCAACATTGTCCCGTTTTTGGATGTACTATGATATAGAGACTGTTATAAAGGCGCCAACATTAATCTGTTGTTGGATGAACTACGATATAATGACTGTTGTAAAGACGCCAATATTGTCCCGTTTTTGGATGTACTATGATATAATGGCTGTTGTAAATGCGCCAGCATTAACCCGTTTTTGGATGTACTACGATATAATGACTGTTGTAAAGACGCCAACATTGTCCCGTTTTTGGATGTACTATGATATAATGGCTGTTGTAAAGGCGCCAGCATTAACCCGTTTTCGGATATACTACGGTATAGTGACTGTTGTAAAGGCGCCAACATTAACCCGTTTTCGGATATACTACGGTATAATGACTGTTGTGAAGGCGCCAACATTAACCCGTTTTTGGATGTACTACGATATAATGACTGTTGTGAAGGCGCCAACATTAACCCGTTTTTGGATATACTACGGTATAGTGACTGTTGTAAAGGCGCCAACATTAACCCGTTTTCGGATATACTACGGTATAGTGACTGTTGTAAAGGCGCCAACATTGACCCGTTTTCGGATATACTACGGTATAGTGACTGTTGTAAAGGCGCCAACATTAACCCGTTTTCGGATATACTACGGTATAATGACTGTTGTGAAGGCGCCAATATTAACCCGTTGTTGGATGTACTTCGATATAATGACCGTTGTAAAGGCGCCAACATTGACCCGTTTCAAGTCTAAGAAATGCACACGGAGGAGCACTGAGCATTATTATACTATGGCCATGATGCTACGAAAACATGCTGTGTATTAATTAAACAATTCTTCTAGAAATCACGATTTTCGACTTTAAAAGATAACATACACATTGAAGATCTTAAATTATTTATATGTGCTATTTTTCAATCCTGTATGTGGTAGTTCTTTAGGATTAGTTTGAGCAGAGAAAATATTTTAATTTTTTTTAATTTTTATATTTCTTTATTTAAGCCAAATATGGCCCATGAACATGTTTAAATAATATTCATATCTATACATAATCTTCACTGGTGAGATGAGCAAGAACATAATGTATTTAAATAGCAAGTTATACTATGTAACGAACTACATGAATATTAGTAATTCTCTCTTTCCATTACATGACACTTAGTTCTCTTTTCCATTCAGCCTTGCATTCGCATATTATGTATAAGTCACGGCATGATAATATAAATAAACTATTTTTATATCTACTTTTTCAATTATAATTTGTGATAAGACACTGCGTGATCAAAATCCAAAGCCAGTTTCATGTAAAATATACAGCCATTTATAAGTGTTACACTTGGAGGTCGGCCATGATGTAACACTATATGTTGCCAATATCTGCCAGGATGTCTATTCTGTTAAATGATTGTAGTTGATCGTTCATTACATTGAGTCGATAACAGTATAACTTGTCCAATAATAAACTTACCAGACGGAGTATTTATTGACACTGGTTTAGCATTCTTCCTGTTTTCCTACAGTAAACATAAAGCGATGTAAATTTGAAAGAACACTCGTCATAATATAGAATAACGTTAACATAGCATGCAAACGACTAGTCTAGATCATCTTCGACGCTGGCTTGTTTTCAAGACAAACGTCCAGAACAGTATATGGTATAATCCGAACATTAAGGTCGGAGGTTCTAGTGTTGTATACAGAAGACGGCTTGCACGAGGAATGTTATTTGTCAACGATCTTTTGAACTCAAATGGAAACCTGTTTTCTTACAGAGAATTTACAGAGCATTATGATATAAGGTCTAACTTCCTGGAATATGAAGGTCTCATTGATGCTATTAGAAACTACTTAGTAAACATCTGACCCTTGCACTAATCCTAAAAAAATGAAAAAGGTTGTAGATTCATTTATGATATTTTGAATGTAAAACTTATTTACCCATAATCACTAAGAAAATGGAGAAATGAGTTTATAACGGAACCAAACTATAAATTTGAAAACTGTATGCAATACCTTTGAAAATAACAAATGACCCTAAATTACTTTGGTGACAGTATAGAATCAATCACAGGATTTTGAGAACAAACTACCTACTGACTAAAATGAATATTCTAGATAACAGTATGTGCAGTTTTTGCAATATTTTACCCGAAATCGTTCATCTCTTATTCTGGAAATGTGAAGTTGTAAATACATTTTGGAGAGATCTGATAATATTCATCAGAAATAACTGTAATATAGACTTGGAAAACTGGTCAGAACAGATATCTTGTTTGGAAATAATAAATTTGATATTGTTTTAAACAAAATACTCCTGCAAGCCAAACTATTTATATACCAACGAAAAATGCAAAAACAAAGACCTTTGTTAAATGTTTTTACAAAACACATAATTTCTTTATATAAAGTTGAAAAATGGATAGCATATAAAAACTTAAAAGTAGAAATACTTGAAACCATCTGGAGTCGTTATCTCAATATTGGTAGAACAGGGAACCAGAGATAATTATTTACTACATGTATGTGCAAATTAAACTTACATTTAATTAACACATTTGATAGCCTAGGGACACCAATTTACTCCTTTGAGAAGTAGAACACTAATGGTTTCTTCTTTTTTCTTTTTTCTAAACTTTTATTTTCAGAAATATTGATGCTTTAAAAACTGTTTTGTACAGCGGTTTAACAAAACCCCTTTTTTTGGGAAAAAAAATATTCATAAATATTTACTGTGGTAGCAGTGTGACAAATAAATTGTCATGTCCTCAGCTCAAATTGCATCTCAAATCTCTCTTTCTACTTTTCTACAGTTAATGAATTGTATGAGGTACTATGTAAGCTGAATACTGTTCAAACTTACTCGCTTATTTATACTCTATTTAAATATTATGTTATATGTTAAATTGTACCTTAAACTACTTAACATGTACTTGCCGAGAGAAAAAAAAACAATTTTTTTTTTGTTTCTTTGTCTTTAAGTGGCTATGCCGCCAACAACAGCCAACATTTTATATCGTAAGTACTCCATTACTCAGCCTACTGATGACGAGGTATATGTATTGCTTGCATATTTTCAGAGTCCGAATTCTAATGACACAATGTAAACGGTTTTAGCTGACCAGGCTAGACCTCGAAGATGGAAAGTCGAATTAAGATTTACCAACTCGTGCTTTGTCTTGAGCATAGTCAATCGCGGGAGATTTTTGGAACCCGTGAATAAACATTTTCTATTAATCGGTGCATATGACCTTGGGCACCTGGATATATTTTTTATAAACACATTTTGTAGTGCTGTTTTGCTGTTGCTTGGCGGGTCAAATTTCTTTAACATTATAACAAAACAACATGTTAAATAATAATTATATGAAAGAGTATATTGGTATAATAACAACCGTTACAATATATGTAGTCAATATTATCTACTTTTATGAATGATGCATTCCTGGACGGATTTTCAAAAAATACGGGCTGTTACTCCAATAATAGCCAGAGTCATTGGGAGGCAGCACCCGCGGTTTTGTTAGGTTGCTCTGCAATTGTAATATTCGTTTAATTGCGCATGCGCTTTTGGCGGTGGCATTATCAAAATGTCATTTTGATTGCTGCTCTGTGGCATTATCAAAATTTCATTTTGATCGCTGCCTTATGGCCGTCAGCGAATCCTTCAATTCAGTGAAATCAAAGTTAATGACAATTAACAATGTTATAATTAGTAAATTGCAATGTAATAATGACCACTGTTCCCCCAGGGTCGGGATTACAGCATGAAATATTAAGCCTTTTGGGGCTTATTGTTGGTGGCATCATGCCTAGTTCGGTCGTGCACATTATTGTAATCTTTAGAAAAGAAATAACTTTCAAGTGATTAAATGAAGAAACATTTTCATAATCTCGCTGTCAACATTTATACCTATCTTCATAATCTCGCCGTCAACATTTATACCTATATTCATAATCTCGCTGTCAACATTTATACCTATCTTCTTAATCTCGCCGTCAACATTTATACCTATCTTCATAATCTCGCTGCCAACATTTATACCTATCTTCTTAATCTCGCTGTCAACATTTATACCTATCTTCATAATACCGCTGTCAACATTTATACCTATCTTCATAATCTCGCTATCAACATAATTTATACCTATCTTCATAATCTCGTCATCAACATTTATACCTATCTTCATAATCTCGCTGTCAACATTTATACCTATCTTCATAATACCGCTGTCAACATTTATACCTATCTTCATAATCTCGCTATCAACATAACTTATACCTATCTTCATAATCTCGTCGTCAACATTTATACCTATCTTCATAATCTCGCTGCCAACATTTATACCTATCTTTATGTTACAATATGCTATTGATTTTATGTTCTGGCTGTGCCCCTGCTGTCCACTTTGATAACATTCTAGCATATTCATTTATATTATTGATCCATAACATAACACTTTATAATCTCGCTAATTGATTCTAGCACGGGAGGCGTTAGTTTTCGTAGTAGTCCCGCTATTACATCAGACACACGAATTCAGCAAAGAATTCTACCGAATCTAATAATTAAATGCGTTTGTAATATTGTCTGCATAGAAATAAAATATAATTTCTATGGCACGGCGAATGAATACCGACAGTTCTGGAAACTCATTTAATTGCACCACTAATAACAAACGTTTTCCTCAGATGAAAATTCCCATAATACTCGTTACTTCCAGCTTTAGTATTTTAGTATATATTTTAGTATATAGTATACTAAAATACTAAAGCTGGAAGTAACGAGTATTATGGGAATTTTCATCTGAGGAAAACATTTGCTATAAGTCTATATACTAAAATACTATAGCTGGAAGTAACGAGTATTGTGGGACTTTTTCATCTGAGGAAAACGTTTGTTATTAGTGGTGCAATTAAATGAGTTTCCAGAACTGTCGGTATTCATTCGCCGTGTCTTTCTCACTTTCAAAAATATATAATAATACACTTTGTTTTATAGTAGCTTTACATCCAAACATGATTCTGTGCTACAATAGTTGATAAAAAGCCTTGCTGAGCCAACTATTTTGACATATCTTGGTCGTATCTTTCTTTCCTATTTGGTCTAATTAACGAAAGTGTAATGTGTGGTGCTATCTCGTGTTACGCTATAAACTTACGCTATACATCACACAACTGCAGGCAGATATGATAATGCCATCAGCTGATTTCGCATTTCTGATTATAAACCAGGATTACCGGATATAAGTTTGGATGTAGGAATTTATTTCGCCTATCGTCCTGTCTGTTTTGATACAAATTCTGAAACAAGGGGAGGATCGCTGTGTCAATCACTTATTGTATATTGGATTATACTTAATTATCTTAAAGAATTTTCGTCAGTAATGAGAGGCAGTTGGTATCTCATATTTTTTTACCGTGTTTAATGTTGCTGTTTTCCAAGAATTGCGTCTAATACACACAATTTGGAAACTTCTGTTTTCAGAAGAGTAACATTTTCGAAAATTGGTCCAGTTCATTAAAGGATTAATTCGATATTTCTTGCAAAACGGATAAGGCTATCCACGTTTTACACGGGGGATGGAAAGTCTTATGATAAAAGTCACGCGCGCACCAACATTCAATATGCAGGAAAACATGCAAAACGTTAGTAGCTGGGTGGCGTCAACGCTCAACATGTCTCTGATATGCAAGAAAAAAAATCTATCATTGGTATTCGGTTCAGATAGGGATCTCTAACCCTCGGTATAAGTGTTTTAATCGGAACCTCGGCAGAGCCTCGGTTTCGATAAAAACATTTATAATTTTCTTTGTCGTTTTTTATCATGCTCATTCAAGGTCTTTATCATGACACCTAGTATGCAAATGTGGAAACGTGGCTCCACCGTAAATGG